>JAVQJG010083806.1:0-15399 GCA_036024015.1 Craterocephalus amniculus | reverse complement strand
ATTTATTGGGCCTTTGCATACGCAAACTTTTTGTTTTGGGCGTACGTACACTTTTAGTAAGAATCCTACGCACAGTTTTATAAATGAGACCCCAGGACATTTTAGTTAGCGATAGCAGCTAAGTTTAGCTTTGATGTGATGCTCTTTCTCTGTCAATGGGTTTAACTTCTTTAGCTTCCGGATTACCTATAGGGAACGCTCTTACTGGCTGATCGGAATCCAGAAGTTATGGAAGATAACCCTACTGGCAGAGAAAGAGCGTCACGCCAAAGCTAAAAACTAGCCACTTTCACAAACTAAAATGGCCTGGGCTCATACATATGCGCAATGAATGAGTCATTCATTTTTATGAATTTAGCTTACCCCTTTTACCACAAAATGTACTGTGTAGAAACCATTTTTCTTAGAAAGATTGAAATAATATCAAGTATAGCTTCTTTAACAAGTGATAGCCTAATTGAAAAAGAAATCTGTTTTTGTGCAAGCAAAGCAAAGTTTTATGAGTGTAAATAATGACTATATATCCTCAAACGTGTTTTTTTATTTTAAATCAGTGTTTCTGTTAATGTTAATCTACCTGAGACTGTTTTAATGGACCAAGATTTCTATTTAGATGCCTTCCATGCTAAGCTGGGAATAGTACCTGCACAACACAAAGTCTATAAAACAGCATGTTTTCTTCTCCCGCATCCTGGAAGCAGATGGCTGGGGACCAAAACTCCAAAGTGGTGGAAACCAACTAATTGGGTTGGGGGGAAATCAATATGGAGCAAACCCCTCCTTTCCCCTCACAGTCCATCAGTCTTGCACTGCAATTATCCTATTGATTGGTCAGTGCTAATTACAGATCTCATTACTGCAGGTTTCAGCCATTCGCGTCAGGCGTGTGGTGTTCCTCTCATCACACAGCACCGCTTATGCCTGAAGGCTGCAGAAACATAGCTCACCCAGGTCATAACATGTTTTTAAGAAGACGTGATAAGAGAGGTGCTTTTGAGAGCAGATCAGTTTTATTTTAGCGCGTAAAAGATTTTAAATAAATCTCTTTAATTCTACAGAATCTGTGGATTAGTATAAAACTGCCCCAATTACCTAAACAAAGGAAATGCTTCTTTAGCCCCAAAATACTTTCATATTCATTCATATCATATCAAAATGCTTACTCATTGACAAAAATAAATAGTTTAGAGTTCTTTTCATTAAAAAACAGCCTTTGAGTAACCTGACCTTGATAATTTAGCATTAGACATACTATTTGGGTTCAAAGTGTAGTTCTCCTAACAATATCTTGACATTGAGGAGACAAATAGAGCAACATTTTTTCCTCGTTCTTCTGACAGACATGTCTTTATGTGTCCAAAAGCGCACAGTTGTTGCTACACAGCAGCTGGACCCTTTTCTTGAACTTCTTTGTAAAGTGTGCAGAATGTAGTATTGATTATTAGAAAATTCCCTAACGTCATTAAAAAAGTAAGATTAAAGTTTTTTTTTCTTCCTTATGGCAATTATTGCTGCTTTTACAGAATTATCACAGAGCCTGGGATTTGAGCTAGTTGCTGAGGTCAGTCTGAATAGTTACTGTACTTCTTTCTCATGGTCCAGAGCACACAATGCTCATTTCTTTATATAAGATAAATAAATGGACAGAAAATCTGGAAAATGTTTAATCTGAACACAATACATCCTTTTCACTGTATGACATCTTTTCCAGATACAGTACCTTTAGCGGTAAGTCGAAGGTTAACAAAGCTTTCTTTTGTGCACAGTGTAATTGTAAGAGACATTTCTAAATGTTGCACAGCAGTGGTTAACGAAGATTTGCTCCACTAAGCCCTTTCCCTTGCGGTTCTGTCAGCCACTGATGAACAGCACCTCTTCATCCAGTGGAAATCAGTTCAAGCCTGCTGTTTACACACTGAAATTCCCCAAGATTCCTTAAATATTTTTATGATATTGCCCACTGTACAAAGAGAAATATGCGCTGACGCTTCCATCTTCCCTCCAGGGTCACAGAGTTGAAGCATTTCTGTTATTTTCTCATGATTTTGTTGCCAAACTGAAGGCTCTCAGCACACAGAATCAACCTGTCTCTGATAAAAATTTTCTATCAAAATTCCTGTTCACATCACCTGATTGGAATAAAAATATGATCTTTTTGATGTTTCTTAGGCCTTAAATACAAAAAAAAGTATATATTAGCTATTGAAACAATGCTGAGAAGAAAAAAACTTGTTAATCTTTAGTTCATATTGTTAATCACTGTTATTTTTCTTTTTAATCTTTCTTTTTTTTTTTTTAGTTTATAAGAATTTAACAGATTAAAAGCCACAAAGTGCTACAATAGTAAAAAAAGCAGAGCAAAGAATAAAAGCAATCACAAATAAGTACAAAATTCCCAGGAGCTAAGAAATAGAGTGGAGATTGGAACAAAAAAAAAAAAAACATAAAACAAAACACATAAAAACATCAAGCCCATATCTAATTAAATGCCTGCCTAAATAAAAGGGTTTTGAGCAGCTTTAAAAGTTATAACAGAAACAAGGCATTGTAAAGACAGTCACCAGTCTAGAGCCGCAGCTTTAAAAGCACTGTTCCCTCAAGACTCAGACTGGGTCCATGGACCCACCAGCAGTCTTTGACCAGGTGACCCCAGGCCACGAGAATGGGTGCAGATATCAGCTGTATGCCAGGGCTTGAGCAATAGGGCTGATGATATAACCTTTAACTACAGGACATATTTCCTAAACTTTATAGAAGTTACAAAGAAGAACAGAACTGCATGAAAGTACTTAAGTAAATGTACTTTGATGTAATAATTAATCATTCAATAGCACTAAGCCAAAATGGAAAACATTTATCAGATGTAATAAAAAGATAATTTCTGATTAACATATGTAATTGTTTCCATTTTCTTTGTTTTTACAGCTAAATTGTTTTTATCTTCATTCTGTGGTAACTTTCCAGGTTATTGCTATACGTGTTGATGTCATGTAACTATAAAATAAAATGGAAACACATTGGTCACTGTCAGCCCTGATTATTAAATGGAAGCTGCCTTATTTCTGTGGTTTCCAGTTTCTACCCTTTAACTTCAGTTCTAGTTAGGTATTACTTTGGTAATTACTTCAGTTAGTACTTCTTATTACCACCACACTATTACCATATTATTACCCATCTGATAAACTGCTACAGTCTTATGGTCTTGTTTAAAGCTTATTCTACAGAACATGGTTTTATTGTCTGTTTTTGTCCAAGGAACATGTTGTTTATTTTAATTTATTTAATTTTTCTTTGTGTGATTGAGCTCAAGAATAAAACGAGCTTTTCATATTTTAGTTTCTTTGTGGGATTTGATATTAATTTTTAAAAAGTCAGTGATTGCCTCATATCAGTCGGCTGACCGTAAATCCAAACAATATTATTTCATAGCAGAATATATGATATTAGCAGACGTTGAACTATTATCCACTGACTCATACGCAGGTATATTTGTGTACCACATTTTATGTACAAGATGATTCAAAGTGCTTTGCACAAATCATTAGAAGCCTAACAGCGTGGTGCAGAAGAAGCATTAAAAAGCACATTAAAGAATATGAGGAGAAACAAAATCATACTAAGACCATTAAAAAGGTGCTAAAATCCAAAAAAAATCTCATGAAATAATCCAGTCTGTTTGCTTCAGTGTTGGTCATACGGCATACAGCTCTGAGTCTCAGGTTTTCTAAAAGTATTCATGAGATAATCTTTTTCTGCTCTTTTTCAGGATTCTGTTTCTCAAAGTATATTTGTTCCAACAACAAATACTCTCCTTCTTTTCCTGTCTCTCTTTCTTCTTCTTTCATGTTGTTCTGCAGTCTCAACCTATTCCCCCCTCTGAAGTGCATCATCTACAGCCTAGTAGGCTATTATAACTGCTGCCAGTTTCGGCCTTTCAGCTCTGTCATAAAAAATGTTTTTTATGTGGTGTTTTAATATGTTCATAGTCATGATCAATAATTAAAGGCAAATTCATTAAATGATCCGAAAATTTCAAGCAAAAAGTGTCTATCGGTATCGTCGATACTTATTAACTTGGTATCGGTTCGATGCAAAAATTTTCAGTATCGCCCAATGACTACATGGCTCTGTGCATGTATATAAATCCTTTCAATATTAACCTTCTGTCTCTGTTTTGGGGGTTTTGCTCTGATATAAAACAGTTACAGATATTCTGTATCATCATGATGACAGGTGCCTTGATAGAAAAATACTAGGGGTATAACGATACACGAAATTTACAGTTCGGTCCGATACTTTAGTTTCATGAATATATGCTGTTTTACCTGTATTTTTTTTTAATTATGGTGGAGGCTGTCAGTGGCTCTTCGCTCAATCATGCAGCCTAGATAGAGGAGCCGAGTACAGATCCACTCCACTGAGCTTTCAACATCAAGTTTATAAAAATGTTGTATTGTTCAATACAGACAATTCAGCGCTCACAGTTTGGTTAACACTCATATTAAACGGTTCACTACGGTTACATATTGTTGCACCCTAAAAAATAGCCATTATTATGTTATACTGTATAACTGGTTTATTTTCAACAAGTTGAGACACCTGTCTAACAGAACTCCAACACACCTGCCCACTCTGCACATGAGCTCCTTTTCATCCACTCACATGTTAAACTCTGTCACTTTATTGTAGAGCACTGGTTCCCAGTCTAATGTCCCTGAGAACTCCCTTTATTCATGAGACTACCAAAAAGCTGTAAGTTTAACTCTTATGTATGTATACTTATCACAGAGAAACCACAGGATAAAAACGTATGAATACATCAGACATACATTTTATCACTGTCTTGCATTGATATTCAAGATGATGATAAAATAAAAGTAGGAAAACATGTAATTGAATGCAGTGTCAGGCCTTAGTTCAAACATACGACTTACCAGATGTCTTTTCAACTGCTTCTTAAAAATGTCAACAGAAGAGTTTGATCTTAACTCAAGAGGAAGTGAGTTGGATAATTTTGGGGCAATGGAATCAAAGGCTTTATGACCTTTTTACGTTTTTAACATGCAATGTGGGACATAAAGTGGATGGGATTTAGCAGATCGCAGTGACTTCACAGGGTGGTAGAAAGACAGAGGATCAGCTGAATATGGAGACGCCTGACCGGTGACTCAGTTTTGCTGCATTTACCAGTAAATAATTACTGTCCATCCAGTCCTTAAACAGCTATGCGGAGGATTTTTCCGTTCTGTCCTATCTGGGTTAGAAGAAATTATAACTGCAAGTCAGCTGCATACAGTATATATGGTTGGAGATACCCTTTGAAAATGCTGTGGACTCCTGACCTGCCTGTGTTGCAAACATGTTTGGTATAAACTCTTTATCATAAATGATGCATTTTGGCCGACTCCTTTGTAACATGCAAAGTTAAGCTGATATCCAACCCACAGCCTTACTTTCTCTTCTTTAAAAAAGGATGAATCGTCTGTATTGTGGCATTTCTCATAATGATACAAAGTGTCCTCAGGCTCCCAAAACACTGCTTCCTCACGAATGAAACACCCAAATGATAACAAACGTAACCAAATACACCTCGACTCATCTCTGTGTGGACATAGGCTTCATTTAGATCATAACGGCTCGGGGAGCCCCTGTGCTCTTTGGGGGACCCCAGGTTGGGCACCACTGCTGTAGAGCATATTCACACAGGTTATCTCAAACACACACACATAGACAGAAACAGTCTCCGCCTGTCCTCTCCCATGGGGCTGTGTTAAAATTGACCTTCTTTGTCTTTCATCACAGGAAAATATTGTCCTCAAAGAATAATAAGGCTGCCAGACACATTAATTAGAGAGCCTCTATTTAGATAAATGTCTGAGAGGGAGAGAGGATCTACGGGAAGTTATAAATATGCAATATGAAAATTATTGCATACTATTTTTCTTAATATGGGGATACAGGAAATGTATCCCCCGATGAATGTATTGCAATCATTGCTCTTTGTTTAGCAAAAACAAATATTTCACCTGGAGTGCATCCTTCGCTCAGTCAGTCATTTAAAACATGCAGAAGCTTTCTTCTCCTCAGCTGTGGACAGCCACAGCGTTGTAATGCCGGGGTCGTTATCTGCCTCCTCTGTGCTCCGTCTGTTCCAAGTCAGAACAGTTTGAGGCCGCATCTCAATCACAGATGCTGATTGGTGTCACCTGCGTGTCAGAGCTGCAGCTGCCTGGTTGTCTACTCAGGAAACGTTCACTCATTTCCCTTCGCTTGTGAGTAAAGAGTCTGCCTGTTTACAGTTCCTCTGTTCCAGAATAAATGCACCAAGTATTTTACTATAATTTCTTCATCAATTTATTTTCTCTGACACCAGTTCAAACCTTCACACACACTCTATTTCAGTCTTTCAGTTATTTAAACAATGTCTTAATTTGTATTTACACATTTTAGTCAGTTTCAGAGAAGCAATCAGCATCCAGACAGACAGACAAGTTTGGGGATGGCTGTGCATGTTTGTGTGTGCAAGGCAGGGGGTAGTATAATAGTTACCAAGCAAACAGATCTTTTTCTTTGCTTCTTTACAACAAAGAATAAGAAAGACTTCATCAACCCTGGCTGACCTCCCCCCCATCCTCTACAAACAGGTGCAGCATCTTCTGCAGCTCCTTTCTTATCTCCCACATGCACATAAAGGTGTACACAACATCTACAACACTCTACGGTTTGCTACTTAGTTTGCAATTAAGGTGAAAACTCATCAGCTTTGATGATCGCTGACTTCATATTTCCTGATAGCTTCTCAGTCATTTCAGGTTGGTATAACACAAACGTAAAGGTGACTTTTGAATGGACTATACGAGAACTTTAACTACTGATATAAAGTACACTACTCCCGGTGAATTGAATTCCTGAGATATATTGTTTGTTTGTTTGTTCTTTTTAAAGTAAATTTTAAATACTCAGCTGAAGTCCTCCACCGGAGGCTGATGTCTGTAGACAGGAAGGATTTTCTGTCTTTCTGTCTTGAACCTGGACAGGCTTATGATTGTTTTTTGTACTTCCCAAAAACTCAATCAAGATGAAAGTGAAATATACAGCATGTGCAGCAAGTAGTTTGAAATAAAAATATCTTCATTTTTGTTCAAAATGATTTAATTTTAATTAACCTGAGGTTTCGAACATAAATTGTTATCTATGACATCTCCTGGGAATTTAATCTCATAAACTTGTACTATTTCAGTGTCTTCTATTAAGACCTTTACTGTAGCTTTAGTATCAGTTTTCCGCTTTCCAAACATCATGTATTTAGTTTTGTTGAAATTTAACGCTTAATTATTGATCTTTAAGAATAATCCAATTGAACTATGTTAACACTTTACAAATATAAGTTAAATACAATTCAGGACCCAGCACTGATCCTTGTGGGGCTTCACATTAACTTTACTTCACAGTGAATCATTGTTCATTCATGATGGTAAATGACTTATGTGACCAGAGCAGACTGGAAACCAATCCATGCCAGCAAACCTTCCAAACACTACCAACTAACAGATTGACTGGGGGAGCAGGATTAGAACGGCCAACCTTTTGGTTATTCAATAACCTGCTTAACCTGAGCCACAGTAAATATTAGTCACTATTCAGAGCCAATGATACATCGAAAAGATTCTGTTTTTAAACGTTTCTGTAATTTTAACCTCTATCAACCCTCAGACTGTGCATCCAGGGAAAACTGGCCCCTGGACTAAACAAAAAAACTCCAAGGCACTCTCCTTAAAAATAACTCAGATGCCTTTTTTTATACTGGAATAGTCATAGTGACCTTCAAACCCCAGCCCATCTCAGTACGCTGGCCTTCGTCAGGGAGTCTAAGAGATTTGATGAATTAAAGGTGTATTTAATGTTCAGTTCCACCAATAGGAATTCTCCATTTTGCAATGGAACTCTTCATCAAAAACGCTCTTCTCATTGAGGAAAAAACTACAAAGAACTACAAATATGGTTGCTTTATTTCAACAGTAGCTAGTATAATGGTGCAATATCTACGTTCATAGTTGAACATTCCAAAATGAGAAGTTGGATAACCTGACCATTTCTGAAGGAAAACAAAATCATACCTGTTCAGTTAACTAGCTACACAAATAATTTATGATAAAAGTGCCAAATCTTGGTTCTTCTTCAAACCACTATATTTGTTTCATTATGACTAAAAAAATTTTTTAGAAAATTTTGTAAATTACCTTTTTTTAATTAATGGAGCTATGATCAATTCTATATGCTCAACCTCCTGAATCACTGCCTTTATATTTGTCATTGTGTAGAACCAGGGATACGCTACCAACCCTCTGACTTCTTTACATCCAGTAAAACTGCTCCCACCTCATCTGCCTCTACCGGCTGCATGTTGCAGCTTCTGAAAGCCAGGCATTCATTACTGAGGATGTGTACATAAGCTACATTACACAAATGCAGAAATTGTTATCTTTTCCTCAGTCTAACAAACTGTGGCCTGTTTGTCACGAACAACTGGATTTTTCTGATCTTTATAAGGATGTATACTGTATGTATGTCATATCTGTCAGAATAGTCTGAGATGTTGTATCCTCATCGGTGGATTGATTTCTCATTGATGTGTGTCCATTTACACTTGATCCTCTTAAAAGGTCATCCTGGCTGCATTTCAGCCCATTTTCACCTCAGCATAGACATCACAAATCTAAACTTTATTACTTTTTGTATGACCTCTGGAGCGGCTTCTCTCTTTTAAAAGCTGAATGCAAATAAGCTTCACCTCATCCAACAGGAAACATCCATAAAAAGTCCACCTTTAACATTTTCATATAACTTATAACTAACAGGGCAAACATGAGCTTGTTGTCTTCACCAGCTGCTGCTCCCACTTTCGTTTTATTCAGTAGCATAAATTCAGAATAAAGCTGAGTGTTTGAGTTATAGGCAAGTTGTTGATAATGAAAGGAGTTATAACTTCACACTTTTAAATCATTCAGAGGTTTCAGAGCAGGGTCTTGCCCTGTTTTCATGACAGAAAGCCGTTTTTATCATCCATTTGCTGGTTGCTCCGCCATAAACTCCTTTGCTTTGGCATTTTCACAAATAAAGAACAAAAGGACAGGATTTTTTTTCCCCGCCAGCATCCGTGTTTGTCACTCACTCACATGCCTGATTCCAGCATCTGATAGAATTATCATATCTGCGATGACACCTTTCTATTATAACACCCAGCCATTGTGCCTCAGATGAAACACAACACGGTAATGCAGACAGTAAATGTCAGAGCAAATCTGACAGACAGGGAGGTAAAAGCTCCCATAGATTTCTGACACAATGAAATCATTAAAAAAAGGGATTGTGTTCTGAGGCCTCAGTTTTTTTTACTTGACAATCCTGCTTGTTCAAAGTTCAGAAGACTCTGGTTTTTTATTATTATTGTTATAATTTTGTCTGTTTACTTTTAACGCTTTAATTTTTTCTTTTTTGTTCAATCCTCAAAACTAATTACATTTGTTAATAAAAAAAGATGTGTGTTTAATAGGAAACGAAAGGTTAAAGTGTAGCCCAGCATGCGCTCAGTTATCTCCTAACAAGGAGGGCTCAGGGAATATTTAACATGCACCATTCCGGTTTGGACCTTTTCTTGGCTCCGTGCCTCATGAGTGTAATTTGGATGAGTGCAGCTCGCATGCCTTTGGGCTCATTAACAACAATATAAACAGTAATTACTGTGATCGCCTAATTAATTCATTTAAAAATGCTGCACGGCGTAAAAGGCATGAGCAAATCATTTCTGGAGATAACGATTTTACTGAATCATTGTTGACACAATTAGCAATTTCATGTTCCAAAATACAGCCAAAAATAATTAAAAACTTTTTTGTTTTGTTTTGGGTTTTGTCCTATTTCACATATTTTCTCTTGTATCATTAAGATTGCAGGGCTTTTTCCCGCTCTTCTCACTAAGCCTGCTTGCTGTGAGTTATCCTCCTCTGATCCCGTCTCTGTCTGTGTTGCAGCTCTGCAGCCCTGATAAATGTAATCCTCCCCTCTGGACACGTTCTTTTGTTTTTAGGCCATTTCTACACACACACACCCTTCATGATCACCGAGCTTTCCCCATAATGGAAATCTCTGCTTTCATACTGTGGGGGTTTTGTTGGGAGAAAAGAATCATCATTTGGCCCCTCAGTTGTCAATTAATTGTATCTGCCTTATTGTCCAGTTAATCGTGATTAACAGTAATTAAGATTTTAGCTGGACAGAAAGTGGATTTGTTGCAGCTCTATACAAAAGACGCAGTAAATGATGAGATCCCCCCTCCCCTCCCCTTACCACACCCACATCTCCCAGGCGTAGCCTCCCAAAAACATCATGTCAGCCAAGTCCACCAACGAGCCGCAGATTTGTTGCATGTTGTTTCCACATAAAGCATAAAATCTAAAAGCTGAAACTCCTCACGCAGAGCTTCGCAAAGGCAACCATTAGTGCACCCACAACGGGAGAAGCATCATGTGACAGGGAGCTTTATGTTCCAGGTCCCGTCCTCTGACCCTTTAAAACCCCAATTAGTATTTCTGCAAAATTTATTACCACGCCTGGTGTCTCTTCTTTTTGATTACCTTTCTTTTCATTAAAAGCAGAGGAGATTTATGAACAGAACTGATGGAAGGAGGGGGGAATGTATGCCGCTGTGGGGATAAATCTATACAGAATTTAGTCAAGGATGTCTTATTGAATGGTTAAAAAGTGTCTTACTCTTACTTTTTTTTATACATACTGAATGATATTTGATTTTAACATTTTATTTGACATTAAAAGCAAATCAACTGTATTAATATTGAAGTTTTCTAACCTACGAAATGAGCAAAAAGGCTTGTGATGCACTAGGTGACATATCCAAATATATACCGGTGGCAAGGATGCTAAAGCTTGACAAAATAAACTCCTCTTAATTTTTCTTACAATAAATATTCAGACATAAATCTTTTTAATTGTCTAACTCGGAAAAGTTACATATTTCCTCATAAAAAGGTCAAGAAGTTGATGTATTTGAAAGGAACAATAAAAAGTCTGTTCCCTGAGTTCATAATGGCATAAAACACATCAATCCATCCTTCATTTTCTATTCCAGTTTGTGGGTCTGTGGGAGCAGGTACAGTACTGCATCGCCACCTGGTGGATGTAGAAGAATAGAAAGAAACCTAGGACGTCATTAATGGCATCAAAAAGGAAAAGTCATGGATTTTGGGACAAGCTCTCCTGTCTCCCACATCTAGAACAAATACAGATAACCTGACTTTGTTTTTACTCTGATGGTCCTCATGTATGTAGTCAAAGACTCAGAGGTTCTGGTGTGACCTGAGGTTTGACCGGACCTCTGAGGTTCTCTGTCTCTCAGGTCTTTGTGAATATGCCTTTTGTTTCAAAGACAAAAATGTAATGCATGTAGTGATTACATGGAGGTATACCATTCAGCCTCCTTGGAAGAAAAACTGCTGGGCACATCAATGAAACTGACATGAGTTTGATTCACACAGGCTCACACAACAGCAATCATTTGGGGCCATTAGCATGTAGACCAAAGTTTCACATTTAGATCTGAGACCTGCACAGTTGCTTCTGCACAGTCCCCATGTTAAATATTGCAACATAGAACATACAAAGCTGGTAATATCTGAGATGCAGCTAGCCATGCTTCTGTATCCTGCTCTGTACCCGTTCATCTGGGTGTTAGCCTCTGTATGTAACTGTATTATGAAGAGCAATGTAATATAGAAAGTATCAGAAAGTAAAATAAACAAGGCATTTCAGCTTTTAAGCGGCAGAAGTCTGCCTTCCAGCAAGAAATTAAAAATCCATCATGTCTGTTCATATCAAGGCCCTCAGACTCCCCTGGGCCTTAAATTATCGAAAGCCTAAAAGTAATGAGATAAGAAATACTACAGTAAGTGATAGAGATGACTCAGACAGGTTTACTTACAAGTATTTTTTTATAAGATTAATTATAGCCACCAACAAATTTGCTGTTCTAAACAGCGGAACAGGACATCAACAAGTTAAAAAATAAAATCAATATTTTTTTTTTTTAATGGTTACCTTAGTTGTCCACTAGATGTCACCACAGTCCAAAAATGGGAAAATACGATTTAAACAGGATTGTGGCAGAGAGGGGGGAAATACTAGATGTCTTACTCTGATCTTTTTCTGTAAACTACAAATGCACACATACACGGCGTCTGGATAATAAAATAAAATAAAACTCACAGCCTGGCAGGGAATAATTGAATGAAAATGCTTGTTTTATACATCCAAAAAAGTACGTATAGTGCAAAAGTGCATGCGTTTGGTTGGATGTGGCAGACCGGAAGATGAATCAGTTATTTCCACATGCACGATCATCTTCTTTTGAAACACTTCTTGTCCAACTCTGAACACACTGACACTTGTGGACACATGTGGAGCGGTGTGTTGGTGTGCAACAGTACCTGACCGGCAGATGAGGAAGATATATTTCCTTTAAACTGGTGAGTTATTCGTTTTACATCAGCTGTTAGATTTTATGCTATTTTTATAGCCCGTGTTGGCATGTTTCCTTGCTGTGTTTCGCTGTGAAAAGCAAAAATGTGAAGTGAATTAATCATTTCTGCTTCGCTGAAAATGAAAGCAGTCGGACATAAATCATCTCCAAACACAATGACCAAAAAGAAAACCCTCTGACGAGCTAATTCTTCAGTTTGTTGTATGTTGGGAGAGCAAACAGAAGCTCCTACCATCCACAGACAGCAGCATTTTTAGCTTGCTAAGCTAAGTGGACTTTTCTGACAAGAACCTTGATTTCCTTTTGTCTCCGTCTACATCCTGGAGGTTTGAGGGCGCGTGGGATTTTGTTCCCCAGTAATTACACAGATCGTGTCGCGTTAATCAACAGGTGTGAAACTCTTAATGTTATAGTTTTTAAACTAAAGCCACTTAGCTTTATTAAGACACATTTCCTTGTTCTTTAAAGGGAAAACTGAGAAAGATTCAGGCTGAACTGAGCAGGAACTACATAGAAATAATGCATTTTCGTGTTATTACACATTAACTAAGATACTTAAAGCTGGTATGATGATATCTCAAGACATAAATAGACTGTGTAGTCCAACATGAACTGAGTTAATTCTTTATAGATAATAATAAATTATAATAAATTTGTATTAATGTTAGAGATGCAGAAATGAGTGGATGTCACATTTATTCCTGATGAAGTAATAAACAGCATCTCTCCACATTGGTTTGTCCACCAGAGAGCACTGAGAGGACAATTGTATGGATGTTAAATGTCCAATGCAGCGTGACTTACCACTGTGTAGGTAGGTAGAATAAAAAACCAACACTAACCATATCCAGATTACTAGACAAAATTCTTTAGCTTTAGCCTGATGTACAGATTTTTCTTAGTACTTCTTTATTCATAATCAGTGCCCGCACCAGTAATCCCATATATATGGGCATAACTCTAATGAATATCTGGTCTACAGTAGGATCAGATTGGGTGATAAACTGTCATGATCTGTAAGTTTTAGTCCTGTTTTTGGTGTAGTTTTTGTTAGATTTCCGTTTCTGGGTTTTGTTTTCCCCCATGATGCTCTGTAATCTTTGCATTTGAAGATTTCATGGCCTGGTTTATTTTTTATTCCGGCTCATCCTGCTTCCTGTTTTATTTTGTGGAGGTTTCCCTTCCTGCTCCTCTGTCTCTGTTCTCTTTCTTACTCGCCAAACATCAGCTCCTTGGTTCAAGTTCTGAGTCGGTGGCTTCTCTTTAGATTTTCTCTGAAATCTGTAACTAGTTTTGTTATTTAGTTTTGGTTCTCATTCTTGTTAATCCTGCCATAGCAATGCCTTTAGTTTCATTAGAGAAGTCCTTGTTCTTCTGCCTCCTCATCATGGTTTCATGACAAAACAAGAAATAATTTTATTTCTTTTTGTATTGATTTAAAATTTGTCCTAACTTTCCTACAGCTACAAATGAAAGATGAGAAGATTTGTGGATGTGATTATGAGTTTGATATGTTTTTATAAAAGATGCAGCGCATTTGGTCGGAGCATTAAGAAGTTGTTGTTCTGTGCACATCAATAACAGGAAAGCAGCAGCAGCGGCCCCTTTCGCAGGTTTTCTCACTTTATTTCCTCAGTTTATTACATGCACACAAACATCTGCGGCACGTCCACAGCATCAGCAAAGACACCTTTTTTTTAACGTATTTGTACATAAATTGTGTTGACATGTTTATTCTTTTGATTGTTTTGTTTACATCATCAGATTGTGCTGTTTACTAAGATATAACTGGTTTCCAGTCAGATCTGAGAAGTTTGCTTGAGAGTTACAGTAGAGCACAAGTTAGGGAATTTAGACTAAATGTGTTTGGTTGTGCTGATTAATTTTGTGCAATTTTTTAAAGCACAGCTGTTTTTTTAACACATTTATGTAAACACAGATATGCACTTTGCATAATTACATGTCAAATACAGTGAGCTTAGGGAGACAGACATTGCTTTACTGGTGTATGCAGAGCAGGTCTGGGGAATAAAGCTGAAATTAAATGCTGAATGTCTAAACATCTCTCCTCAGGTGTTAAATTTTGATAGATTATCTTAGTGGAGACGGACGGACAACATTAGCTCGCCCCTCAGAAGGCAGGAGGTGTCCACACATCCCACCTGGTGAGTACCGGAGCTACAACAGTGATGATGGTGATTGAACATCAAGCTTATCTTTAATTATGAGCAATTTAGCCAGGAGTTGATTTGTCTGCTTGTAGATGTGTCTGTACTGAGGCAGAGGTGGTATCATTTATCATGCATGTAATACTAGTTGGTATAAAACTAACATGCGGTTGATGATGTGGTCTGAGAACATAAGCAGGAAACCGTTTCCTGCCATAAACCTGCAGGCTGAGCTAGTCTGACTGGGGGATCTCTATTTGTAGATGCCTGTTGTTGGTCAGGAAGTTTCACAGCTGAAAGGAGTGCAGATATATATCTGTTTATACATGGTCTGGGGTAATACTTAATTCCAGCAGAAAGAATGACTGGACTGACAACAGTCAGTTATGAACAGTGATGCCACAGATTACTTGAAAAAGTAATCTAATTACTTTACTGATTACTAAGGTTTAGGAGTAACTAAGTTAGATTACTAGTTACTTTATTTGTTAAAAACCCCAAACATAAAAATAACAACAGATTTTTTTTTATTGAAAGTGCAAAAGTTACAACGGTGACTTCACAATGTTTTGCAACTTGTAACTTTTACTTGTTTTTCTCCTTCTATGAACATAGAGTCAGTCTCTTCTTAACTTTGTAAATCATTCAACCAGTGCTTCTGCCCTCATTATATACACT
>JAVQJG010083787.1:0-20731 GCA_036024015.1 Craterocephalus amniculus | reverse complement strand
GGCTCTCCTGTCTGCCATCTTTCTGCTCGTTTTGAGTACGGTAAGTGTCCACAGTCACATACTTAAAATCTTAACGGGTTTGAGTACATCATCCGGGTACTTTTGTATACTCATTTTTCACGTACTATGCATACTTTTTTTTCATTTTGATGTAGTATACTCAAAATTTTGAGTATTAAGTATGGAAGTATGTGATTTGGGACACAGCATCTGTGTGTTGTCAGAGGAGGAGAACAAATAAGCAGCTGGCCATGCACCATTCAACTTGCTCTTTTCCATTAAAATCGAGGACCATCCATACTGTTTGCCCTGCAATAGGGTAGAAAAGTTACCAAGAAAAGAAAAAAAGATTAATAACTGGGAGAAAACAAGTTTACATCGACATAGCTTACCAGATACTGTAATTCATAAGGAAGAGGGATGTGAAAACTAAGGTGGAGGTTGCAGCTTTCTGCTGGACAGGAAACTTCATTCAGTCTAACAGTGATGTTTGTTTGGCCATTATGTTAGAAACAGGACAGGAAGGTCCAGCAGCTACTCTATCCTCCTGTTTGGTCCCATCATTTACTGGCACTGCTATATAAAAAGCATAGATGCTAATCTGTTAGCCTACAGTGGAAAGCTCCATTGCTATGGTTGCAGTACAGGATTTTGCTCTTATGACACCAAAAGGTCCACTAATCCTGCTTTGTTTTCCTCTAGTCCTCCCTCTTCCTCTCACTTCATCAGATCATCTTTGAATCTTTAGGTCACAAAAAGCATTTTCTGCATAACACATTGAGGACATGCTTGTAACTTATCAGCATCATTAAGGAAACAGAATTACATCGTTCTGTACCTCTACACCTGACGGGACATACCAATCTCTGTAAGACGGTGAAGTTTTCACATTTGTGACTGTCCGTGGCTTCGGTAGCGCAGATGGGAGTAATTATTGGACACTTGAGCTTTAAGGATTCAATAACAAAACTTATTAAAGATATATTTCATTTTTTCTGCAGGATTACATTGTCTGGATTGAAACCGGTGTCACTATCCAGCTTAGTGTTGTAGATTGTGTTGATAGTCTTTGTAAGGTAAAAGAGGGGACACGGTGGCATTTGAGCACTTAACTAATTTTTTTCACTGCAGCACATACATTCTTTTTTCTTATGTAAGCTTGAAAACTGATCAAAGGGAATAATTCTGAATCAGCTGCAAGTTAAAGATGGCAGCCCCCTGTAGTTTGTTCATCTTAATACTCAACAAAGATTTGTCTTCTTTCTGGTGCAACACAGTCTAAATGTATATTTAGATAAAAGACTGAGATCAAACTGAAACATCAACTTCCTGAACTGTTTAAAACACTTAGCCTGTGATAAAATGTTTTCTTTTCTTTTGTTTTCTGAGTAATTCACAAATGTTCCTGTGTCCTTGGGGAGCACTAATTGGTGGAAAGTTTTGCAGTCTAGTGCATTCAGTTTCATTTATTTCATTTCAGTACTGAAAGTTTAATTAGGAGAAGGATGTTCTTTTTAACAAATACTTGCTAGAGGATTAAAAGAATCGTGAGCTTTTTATTTTGTGTCTTACATGAACAAATTGGTCAGAGAAGTTACACTATATCCTATTCGGCAATAATAAGCCTTTTCTCAACCCCGTAATAAGATTTATGAATCTTTTACACAGTTATCTTATTAGGAATTTAACATAACTCTGAACAATGAAATAATTACTCTTTCATTGTGCTGAATTGGCAGATGTCATTACTGCACCCCAGTTTCTCAGGATTGCATTGCTTCCCTTCTCAGTTCATTTCTTTGAACTGGGTTAAAATGGCTGATATCCAGCATAAAACATTATTTTTACATGTCAAGTCAGCCGAAAGCCAGTTAAGTGTGAAGAAAGTAATCTGAGCTGCTCTCAGGCTGCCCAGCCAAGCACAAAGGTTTTATATGAAATCCAGGAGGAAGCGTGCGTTACGGTGAAATTACATGTCATGTTATCTAAACCTCTGGTTAAATGTTGACATCTTGTATGCTTGTTGCATGCTACTGTGGTCTGTCACAATGTCGTATGCAATGCTATCATCAAACAACACAAAGCAAACAAAAAAAAAGCTTCTCTTTACATTTTTGCAATCATCCAAGATTTCGCCGTGTACATGTCACCATTTTCGTAAAAATGTGTTTCATTAGCAAAAACTGGACAAATCCAGATGAAATACACAAGACAGAAGCATGATAAAAAGTAAAGAAGGCATGTGAAGATCTACATTTTTTGCATGTGCAAAACTGTAAAAATGTAAAACCAATTGTCACACAGAAGCTCAAATCAGTCTCCTTTTACTCTTTGAATGGGTAAAAACTGCACTCACTGGGGATGTTGTAGGTCACATACATCTTACATAGTCATATTTCCTAAAGGGCTCTTTGGCTTATCTTAATTAATCCTTCAGAATAATATGTTATCATGCCCACACAACCGAAGCACAGGGAATTGTTTCATGTGGCTAACTGTACAGATTTTTCACGGTTACACCATTTGTATTAGACACAACACTTCACAATTAACGCCTGTATCTGACATGACAAAGTCTCACATGCACATGACCCGCCTGCATTACTTTAACAAATGCCCTGCATTAGTGTATTTGTGTGACTAAATGTACACGCAGCTACTGCAACTGCTTACAGCGATGCTTTCTGGCCTTTAATGTCTGACAGGCGCTGCAGCCGCTGTCAGATGAGCTTATGTACCACTTCACTGAAACCACTCATCACGTCTGAGTTACTTAACTAATCTTATCGTATAAAACAACATGGTCTAATAGAAGAATTTGGGTTTGTTTTTCCCCCTTCTGCTCTGTAAACATAAATGTCTTTGCCTTCAGTGTGATCACTCTCCACTGACAAGTTTATTAATACGTACCAGTAATGAACTGAACCATTTAAGACAGGAGTAAAGTAATTTGTTGTAAATTTGCTCAAGCTGCTGCAAAGCGTGGTCATAAATCTATCTGTGAAAGTTAAAAATGCTTGACTGCTTGTCAAAAAATCCAATTGCTTGAAGTACGCTTACAGCTAATGTCTGTAAAGTCATTATGGTGATCTAATGTGGTCCATTTTGATGAATAACAGCTTTTTTTTCTGTCAGATCTGTGAAACATAGAGTGGATACCTCCCATTATTCCCATTATACTGATTAAACTTTTTTACAAGATTGACTTTCAAATGCTGCACCATCTTTTTTCTTTTTATTGGATTGTTATATTTTGCTGTTATTTAAATCCAGACAATGTCTTGGACCAACAGATGGGGCACAGGTTTATTTGCTCTCCTTCTTTAAAAAAAAAAAAAAAAAACCCATTCAAAGGTCAGTGGCCTTGTGATATGAGATGTAGTTTGATCTTTCTGTACCATTTTGTTACTGATACTGGGAACCTAAAGTTCGGATCTGTAACCTTCGCAGAATTGGTGGCCTTGGGCAAAACACTTAGCTCAACTCATTCACCAGAAAATAAATGAATTTAAGCTTTAGCTTCTGTGGAAAAAATAAGTTAAAAATCACATTTTCTTGTCAGAGGAAGCAAGTAAATGTGACTGCATGTTAAAAATGTACACAGAGATGCTTTTACTCTATTTGATATAAAAAAGTGAAATACATCAAATCTAGTTCTTTTTTTCTCAATAGAGCAGTGATCTCAACATTTTTTAGGTAGCCCCCGATCCATCATAGGTTCCCCTGACCGCAGGGATGTCTTTGCTTAAAAATAATTACATGTGTATTTGCATTATATAAAACTGTGATGCATGCTCTAAAAATATCTGTTTTTCAGATTCCCAAAATGTTATATACTTATATTTTCCCTTGGAAAATTGTAAGGTGCTTGTGATTCTGATTACATGTTGCAAAAGAAATGTTCCATAAATATTAAGTGTTCTCAAATGTTAATGAGAAGGTAAGAGAGAACTGAACATTGAGACACATCAGAAGACTCTTTGCTGCTGTTCTATGCTGTTGCTCCCAATTGTTGAGAGCTGAAAATAATATACATGGAAAGGGTTTTTGATATGTGGACAAATGAAAAGATTAAACGTTTCCGGTGAAATTGTGTCATTTCTCTAAATATGACCTTATTTTTTCATCCAGTTCAAAACAACCTATGATTACATTAAAGGGATATATGACTAGCGGCTGTGAGAGCAATTACATGTAAGTAAAAAAATAAAGGAAAGGAAAAGCAGAAATTGCTGTATCCATCCAAAATCAGCTTTTTTTTTTTTTTTTTTTAAATTTCCTCAAGTATATGATTAGATTTTTTTATTTATTTGCTAACGAGTAATGGTTGTAAGCTAGGAAAGTAGTTAATATTTTCTATTTCAAAATGAGACCAAACTAATCCTTACTGCTACTTCTGAATGACAAAAAGCTTCAAAGATTATTTTTAAACGCAAGGGTTCAAAATGACTCCACCTGGAGGTTTATGGGATATTGAAACATTAGTTGCTCTAGATGAAAAATTTCCTGGACCCTGATGGTGAAACGGATCACTCCCAAAATCTAATTTATTTTCTAAATTATTAACATTTAATTACTTTTTGAGTTAACATAAACACAGGCATTTTGGGGTCATATTAAAGGATGAATGAACACCATATATGACTATTAGGATTGCAGGACCTGTTGGGAAATTAAGACAGTCACAGAGAAGACCTCAAATGTCAAAAATCTATTATAAAGCAGTACTGCTTGAATAGTGCTTTTGAAGTGTTTTTGCAAACAGATCCTCCCCCAAAGTCCTGAATACCAGTAGTGGGCATATAGAATATTGCAATTTGTTGGTTTTATTTGTTGACACGCTGAAGTTTGTCGTCTCAGAGGATGTTTATATGTTTGCCCACTGGATGTGTGAAAATGGCTCAGCTGCCGGCTGCTATATCTGTACAATTGTTGTGCGATTCTCCCTCCTGTGGTTTTCAGCTGGGCAGGAGGTCTGTCGCATCCCACTGATTGCGAGTCTGAGCGCGCGTGTGTATGTGCATTCTTAGGTTTGTCAGTAAGTTTGAGAAATGTGATGTTCTTGTACTGTGTGTAATTCTGTGCCCACAAAATGTGTGCACAGCTTAACAATTGTGTGTGCGTCTTTGTTTGTATAAGCATCATCGCTTTCTCTGATACTTGGAAACTCACAAACACAAACAGCACACACTCACTTACACTCTATCATCTAATGCCAGCTAAAGCCCACATCTAATGTCGTCCCTGGACTCTGCGCCGGTCACACACAACTCTCTAACTCTCTGTTCATCTTTCACACACAAGTAGACACTGAAATACACCCTCGTACACACACAAGCACACAGTCTCCACTGTGACTGCCTGATTGAGGTTTCCTTGCCTCGCCCTTTAGATTTACTGTAATAGTGGAAAGGGTGAGGCAGGAAAGAAAGTTAAAGTGAAGGATGGAAGAGCAAAGTGAGGATGGAGGGAAAAGAAAGTGCAATAAGGACGTTTGTTTCGAGCAATGAAGGTAAGAAAAGGCAAGAAGTGGCTGCACAGAGTGATAAAAAGCAGCAAAGATGAGGATTAAAAGGAGTCACGGGCATTGTTAGGTGAAAGTATTCCAGGGAAGAATGAGTAGAAGCAGAGAAGAGAGACAGAAAACATGTCCCATTAAAACGAGATTACAGCTTCTGCTAGTCCAGCATGCAGAGCGACTTTACAACCTCTGCTGTCAGCCGCTGATGATATAACACCCCGTTTAAAAGATCAATTTGTCACTTTTCATCTCCTCCTACACCTCATTCTCCTCCTCTTTTCCACTCCAGGCATGAGAAGACCGGAGGAGGAGGAGAAGCTGGAGTCTCAGCTTGATGGGGAGAAAGCGATGAATCTGAGATGGCTGGCTTCTATTTCCGAGCATTTTTGATGATGTAATGAATCCTCCCATCTAGCCCAGCATGGTTTGTTGTTCTTGTCATAAGAACTTTCATGTACACACGTGTCGCTTTAGCTTTATAAACGATGAATACCTCCATGGCCTTGGCAAAGTAATGATCCACCTGTAGGCCTGCACGATATCAGGAAATCTTGTGATATGCGTTAACGCTATTGAACGTTGCTGATATGATCTGTGCGTACGGAAGGAATTTTGTGTCACCATTGTTTTACTTTTTTTGGTTGGTAGCCGCAGATGAGGGTAATGCTAACTCAACGCTGTGCTAACAGTTAGCAATAGCGTTATGTCATCAATTTGCTTTGCTAGCTTGTAGATTCAGGCAGCTCAAAGTTTGATGGGTGTCAATCATCTGTCCCCACACTCACAGCCCCCCTGTCTGCGCTAATTCCTCGCCCATTTTTGTATTTTCCAAGACTCGTAGCGCTGCCAAGATGGCGAAGGTGGGAACCTCCCAACGAGCCTCTGTTTAACTCTTCAGAAGCCTACGGGTCATGTGACCGAAAGTTTGTCCAGATCTTTTAAGTCATTGGTCACAACACATGCTTGATGCTAAATAAAAATCAGCCGCAGTTAGCTAGCTAGCGGGGTAGCCTCATAATCTATGCTATCAAAGCATCCTACTGACGACTGAACAAGATGATTTAGTTGGATTTTCTTCTCTTCAGGTGCAACATCTCGTGTCTTTCAAGTGTCCCTGACATAATAAATTCAGAAAACTTCTTCTTTAGAAGGATGTAGAGGTCATTGTGACAGATGAGTGCTTCCTCGATGTGTAGCCAGAAGACCTTGCTTGTCACTGTGTAAACAGACAGAATATAAACTGGAGCTCAGTTCGGAGCAGATGGAGTGTGAGTTTCTCCTCAGAGTGCACAGAGAGAAAGAAGTGAGATAATAGCCCACAGATAATCCACTGCACACCGAAAAAAAAACAATGCTCTTTAAAGAAGGAAATAAAAAACTTGCTCCCCAAGATAGAAAGAAATACTCTGCTCAAGGTGAAGACCTTGGCACAACCTTCCTGCTTTTTTTTCCATGTGTGAGATTTCTTCTATGCAGACTGCAGCAGCTTTTATTTGTCCTTACTGACGGGCAAACTTGTAGCAATTGACCGTGGTCACCTGCAGGTCCTCGGACACCCACCAACATACCCACTGCTTGTTCAAACAGAAGTGACACACACAAAGCAGCGAGACAGACAGCCGTAATACAAGTGTGTCTGGAAGCATTGCTTTAGGGGAATCATTCATATCTTAACTTTAATTCTACTCAGCTGAGCTTCAATCACGCAGCACCATCTATTAAACATGCAGCCCAAAAATGGTTCACAAACTCAAAAGAAAAAACGAATAATACAACAAAGAAACACTATAGAATATTAGATCTGGTGTAAAACTTAGTTTAAACTGTATTCAACATGTTAGTTGACTTTTTTTGACGGAAAACTGCAGGTAAGAAATTCTAAATATAACTAAATTCCCATTGATTATGATTAAACAAAGATAATTTATGCCCCATTATCTTTAAAGCAATGAAGTCTTTTTTCTTTTTAAAAAAAAAATATGTTCACAGCAGGATTCTCAGTGTGTCTCTTGATTCAGCCTCTCTGACTCTCTTTGACGTCTCCAACCTGGCAATGAAAGTGCTTGACTATTCTGACTGATCTTAAGGGTGCATTCAAACCAGTACAACTCGGCGCTCATTCAAGTTCAGTTCATTTGGGGTTTGCAACGTTCTTCCAGTGTGAGTTTAATTTCACATTGCATGTACTAACCATAAAATAAAATCAAAACAACAGATCTTTTAAGAAACGTTTTCCTCTCCTCACCAGAGGCAGCAATGCATAAAGAATTGCTGGATGAGAAAAGAGAAAGCTCACTCGTGTATTGGTTAATGCAGAATAATTTCTGTTTCCACCACATCAAAGAAAAACATGGAGCTGCATCAGATCCTAGCGGTCTCGGCTTGAACATATTTTATCAGAACTTTAATCCTGTTCTTCCACATCTGACTGCAGGCTATTTTTCCTGGCCAGCTCTGCCTATGTCCTTGTGTTTTAGTTGTGTATACCCTCAATGCCCTGCTTAAAACCCACAATCCCCTTTTCTTTGCAGTGCCTGTATTTGGTTCATTTGAAGGAGATTGAGACCTACCTTTGCAGCATGTAATTATCATAGCTTATTCAGTACAAGATGTTCAATATCTATTATCAAAATTGAGATTTCTACCGATCTGACTGCACTAGAGATTAAGATTTGCTAGTTTTCACTTTCAAAATATCGTAAGAGTTCACTTATTTAAAATACAAGAAGATTTTTAAACTTTTGAGTCAATGCATTCATGTAGAAAACTCTCTCTGGATATGCAGATGAGCATACAGGCCTAGCATGCTCTGTAAAAATGCCCACGTTAAATGAAATAGCACCACTGCAACAGTATTGTCATATCATTGAGCCACTGAAAAGAACAAACACCAACACACCTGACACACAGTTTTACAACCATCACCCAAAGTGCTGCATCAAGCCTCCAAACAAAAGAGTCTTATTTCTGAGTATAACACGGTTGGGTAGTATTTTGTCATGTGATAAAGAACACAGTGTGTTTAAAACAGCACACTGATACACTTTTGAACACTACATTTTAGTGCATGGTGCCTTCACATGCACATTTAAGAAAAACTTCAAAGTACCCAGATACTCCCGTAAAAACAGTCAAACATTTAGTGTAGAATGATATACACTCCTCACACTATACCGACTCACGAGAGTTAGTACTGTAAATGTAAATGTTAGCAGTTTTTAGCCCATTTAGCAGATGTAAATGGGTCATTTGTGTTACAAATGAGTTATATTATAGTTTGTGGATGATTATTCGTAGATATTTTTGGTGAGCTGGAGAATCGCAGTCAGTGCGGGTCTGTCACTACTGGTTACACATCACAGTGCTCCATTTGGTTCAACATTTATCCACAAAAGTGTGCAAGGCAGAAGCAGATGCTCAGTTCTCACCACGTCCCACTGCACTTACATATTGAGACACACTCATAGTCAGGGACGAGTGTGTCTTTTTGCAAGCAGGCACTAAGGCAAATACTTGTTATAACTTATCTTAATTTGATTGAAATGAAGTTCCCTATTCCCTACAATATTTCCCTATTGTTTTGCTACAAACAAAAGCATCAACTGATAGCAATGCTCCCACTTTAGCTACATTTTTTATTACCATCTTCATTGTGCGACGGAAACATGGACAGTATCCTCTCAATATTATACTCATAATGAGATCTTATTTACTGATAAAATAATGCAAACAGTTCTCACAAAGACAGCCCCATGGGGATGTTTATGCATTCTGCTAATAATGATAATTACTAAGGGATATGCTTCATCTAGTGGTTGTGAGTGCAACTGCATTTAGAGAATCAAATTGGAGTTGATGTAGCCAAAATGCTGACAGTGACATCATACAAAAATATATCTAAGTGCTTAATCCTAATGGAATGTTTTAATGTTGAAATGAAATTATCCTTCTGCCTCAAACAAAACAGGAAATGATCAGGTGTCATCGCAGCATGTTGTTGTGTTAGCGTCACAAAAGCAACCAAAGCAGAGAAACCCGTAAGGTGAAAAATTTTAGCCCCAACGATGCACATCTTTTAATAGTAATCCTAAAAATGCACGGAGAAGTTGAAATGTGTTATTAAAGAGCTGTTAGGTCACTGAGCATAACAATGTATTCATTTTTCGATGTTGCATGTAAAAGAATGATTGATTTTCACTTGAATGTTGAGATGTTTACATGTAGGTAACAAAACTTCAGTAGATATGGATGTTCATGTTGGAAGGGAATTTTTCATTTGGTTTGATTCGTGTGTGTATGTGTGCATGTGTAAGTGTGAATGTCTTTAAAATGTGACTGTCAGATGTTCTTATGAATAGTATGTTGTTGAAATTTCAACAGAGGGGACAGTAAAGCCTTATGTAATTGCAGGGATTGGAGAAATGTGTCAGATGAATTCACACAAAGAGATCCTGTCAAGTATCAGCCAAATATCATACTAGCAGTTATAATGGGCTGTAAATTGAACTTGTAGTTTTTTACAAGATTATGGTTTGTTCTCATCTTGTCTTTTTTTCTTACTGAATAATGCTGATCTACTGGCTCACTTCCTTTCCTTTGTGTTGGTGTCTTGCCCAAAACAACATGTGCAGACAACTATTTATTGGCTTGGCAACTGTCTCATGTGCAAACATGTTGACACAGAATTTCTGCACCTGTTGTTTTAGCTGCTTTCTGTATTGTTGCAAAGACAAAGACTTTACATGGTCTGCAAAATTAACAGAATTTCATAATAACTCTTACCTGCAGTCTAAGTGCTTCAAGTTCAGCATTATGTCCTAAACATGAGGAAAGATTTTAACATGAAAATGTAAAGGAATTTTCTGGAGGATTTTTCCAGTAGTTTTATCCATATTTTTTAAATCACAATATTAATTGTAGCATTCTACTCAGCACTAGTGACACAGTGTAAACTGAATCATGTGATATAGCTTTCCACATCTGTTGTTCTTTTGGCACATGGACAACACGACTTTGTCCACTATGTTGTTGAATTCAAATTATATTCTTATCATCATATTGTGTCTTCAGGGAAGAGGAAGTAGAGGCTTTGTGCTTTAAAACAGATCTGCAAAAAGGGAGATCCAAGACACATTTGGGCCCCTCAGTCAGCAAGGTTTTGAAACCAATGGGGTACTCCTCAAGTTTTCATAAAATTCATGTGTAAAAGTGACATCAACCCATGACAGCAATTACTCTGTTTGGGGATAACCAAACCTTTTTTTTAAGGCAACATCCAAAATAGTGAGATTTTGTAACAGTAGCTTATGTCATTCACACATTTTTTAAAATAAGGACAGTTTTATTTATTTTACAAGAAAGATTTCTGTAGCCTACTGTGATAGTTTTGGTTTTAATTCTTAATATGGCTGGCTCAATGGTGACGTCACGTTTCAAAAGATCTGTTTGGATATGAAAAAATGATTGGGGTTTAACGCATATCACAGACTAGCGTCTTTTTTTTTTTAGATGATTTAAAATGTGATTTTCAGTGGTATTTGAGCTTAAACAGAACAGAACACAAAGATATTCCAAAACGCCTTGTTTAAAGAAAAACAGCCCTTTTAGAAGGCTGCTGCGGACAAATTACCAAGCCTCAGTCTTTTGAGAAAGCCACCTAATTCCTTTCACCTTCCACTGCACCATCCGCAGAGTCATGCATGATAACCAGTTCATATTCCTTCCAAATTCATTAATCTGTGATGATAATCTCGTGTCCGGGGAGTCAGCAGAAGCAATTAGAAAATCATCCACATGTCTGAATGCTGGAATGAAATTATTGAAGATTAGATTCTGTCTTGATTATCTTTCTCTCAGCGTCAGGTGGAAAATGTGCACTCAGCATGTCGAGATAAGAGTCGCCGCGACGTCCAGTCAAGAGGTATCACCGCCTGATTATCGGTAAGACTTAACAACGGTGAAGACCTGTTTTAACTGGTCAGGAGGCTGCATTCACTGGAACGTGAAATGGGCTTTTGGTCATAATAGTTTGGTTTAGCGTTACAAATGACTACTACAGTAAGCAGCACTGTGAGCCCTCGGGGTTAACTGCGCCATGTGCAAATGTGGAAGGAGAAACGCAGAACCCAGCAAAAAGCGAACACCAAGAAGATTAAAACAAACAATGAGACCCACTAATTTTACTCCGACTAAGCCAAACGCAAAAGTAAAGTTGCAGGTATGAGTATCAAAAAGTAGTCTAAACCATTTAAGGAAAAACAAAACCACCAGAAAAAAAAAAGACTCATCAGCGGGCACCCTCCTTAAAAGATGTTTTTAAAAGCTTGAACTTACCTCCCAACGCTTGCTTCATAACGAAATTCATGATGATGGCTTTTAATTCCCTGTCTTCCTTAACCGATCGATGTTACATTCAATAGTTGGAGAAAAGTAGAATACTTCGTTGCCAGATCTGGAAGAGGCAAAAGGACAAAAACAACCAAAACGGGAAATCACTGTGCGTTCTCTTTGTTAGACAGTTTGAACCCCTTTAAATAAGCAATTCAATCACTTTACATGTAGGTACTCCCGCTAAAATCTCGCCCGGTAAAAAGAAAATCAACCCCCATTTGACATTATAAAGGCATTAGTAACCGTGTGTAATGTACGTTTCTTCAATGCACAAACTGAAGGACGCCAAGGTCAGCGGTTCAAAATCGGTTAACAAACACAAGCATGTGGATTTAACAAACCACTGACCGAATCAGCAAATACTTCTGCTCGTTTCCTTGCAAAAGCGGCACTTTTCTGATATTTCCGCGCAGGAGAGTAGTAGCAGGGAGTGACCGGAGTACGTGTCACGACAGTAGCCTAAGTAGCGTAATGACCTCCGAGCTTTGCAGTTGAGCGAGTTTTAAGAAAGTGCTCGTGGAAGTCCTCTGCCTGGCAGGACGGTGTGTTGTCATGCATGAGGACTAAACCACTCCTGTGCGTTTTTCCTGATCATGTGGCAAAACTTTCCTTCCTCCATTTGAGGGACACAGGACACAGCCATCCGACTCCGGCATAAAAAGCTGCTCGCACGGCACGAGAAATGCCGACTGATGCATCCATGTGCAAAGCTGCATATACATCGAATGTACATCAAATGTGTTTAAGAATCAACACCTGCTTGTATGCATGCAAAGGGGGCACGGATTGTGGAAATGCAGACAAGCGGGCAATTCCTCATACGAGAGCTGAGGCTGGTTTCAGCACCACCACGACTGGATAGCTCCACAAACCGCTCAGTGGCACTCAAGTTGCGGCATCAAGCCTCGACTTACCTCCGTCCGGCGACTGGATGAAATCCTCCTCACACACCAAAACAAGGATCAGTGAGGAACAGTGAGCGAAGTTATCCTGCAGCAGGCAGCGGCTCGGGCTAATAACTGCTCGTCCCTTGCATCTCCGGCTCCAGGGGCTCGAAAAAGGACGTCCTTGGTGCTTCCTCCTGTTTGCCGCTTCGTCTTCCTGCACACACACTCACTCACACACACGGAGAGAGAGGAGGAGGAGGAGGAAGAGGAGTGAAGGGGGTGGTGGTTTGCGGACGGTGATGCAGCTGCCGTTAACACTGTGATGGGAAGGGGCGACCGGATCACATGGAGGGATGGAGAGAGAAACGTCCCGCTAACGTCCTTTTAACCGATACAGAGAGATCAAATATTCAGTCATTACGCTGCCTGGATACCCGCCCCCTTTTTTCCCAAAATGATGGGAATAATTCAGCTTGTAGGCTACATGGTGGAGCGTGATTCTGGCTTTGAGAATCCGATGGAGAACACGTAGCTTGACGTCTCCTGGTGCTGTCTGAGGTGCCACACTTTCAGCATATCCAGGTGGTGCCATTTTTTAAACTACACAACCTACAAGTAGGTGTCTTTAATTAAGCACCTTACAAATCTGTTAAGTGATATTTCCAATTAAATTGTGCAGAATTCTTCTAAACAACAAGACATATCAGTGGTGTGCACTGTCTCTGTATCAGTAGGGCATAAAGACATCTGACACCAAACTGAACAAGGATGAATCCTCTTGTACTGAAGAGATACACTGGACCTACACTGTTCTGTTTACAACACTTGCACTTATTGGATTTTTAATTTATGACAGCATTTCTTTGGTTGGGCTATAGAAATAGAATAAAATATTAGTTTAATAATATCCAAAGGATATTATATTATTAAAGGCTTGTAATTATCTAAAAAATAAAACAGCCAAATTAAATGGACAAGGACAAAAATAATAACACTGATTGACAGCTTTATTTGGTGGCTATTTCCCTGCCAGTACAGGGTTGGATCCTCCTTGGCCTTTGTTCTTCTGGCAGCAGTGGCTCAGGTGGTAGAGCAGGGCATCCAGGTTGTGATATGAATCTTGATTTATTTCAGTACATATTTTGTTGTTTCCTTGGGTTCATAGCTGGTGTATGAACTTTAAGTCATGGTTGGGGAGGTCATTGGTGTGGATTGGCTGCCATGCTTGCATCAGTCTCTCCAGGGAAGCCCCGTCTACACTTGGACCTTACCACCACCAAGGATGTTGCATGAATAAAAAATGGATTCACTTCAAGTGCCCTAAATAAAACAGGAAAGTGTAATATATCTAATACATTATTCCTCATCATCATCAGTCCTGTTGGCTCACATCAATGATGATGAGAGTCTCCCTTTCCACCACATCCCAAAGATGCTTTATTTGATTGAAATTGGGTGAATATGGATGCTGTTAGTGAACTTATGGTCATGTTTTAGAAACCACATGGAGACAATTTAAGCTTTGTGACATGGTGCATAATCCCGCAAAAATCCCAGAAGTAACCACCAGAAGATGCTACACTGTGCTCATAAAGGTATGTCAGCAACAAACCTGGAAGACTGTGGTGTTTAAATCATGCTGAATGGTTACTAAGTCAAAGTGTGCCAGAAAAAATATACCATACAGCATTATACCATCATCCAAGGTTCAAAGATTCAAAGCATTTATTGTCTTTTGCACAGTAAGGAAACATGTTCAATGAAATTCTTACTTTGCTGTCCACACTGAATGCCATAAAAAGATTATGTAAAAAAAAAAAGAATAAAATCAATAATTCTGTCAATTACTAAAAAGTGTTTGACTCCGGTTCAGGGCAGTTTGGATCCATACATTCATGTTGTTTTCACCAGTTCTTGATCATACCATCTGAATGTTGCAGCTAAAACTAAGAGTCATCAGACCAGGCAACATTTTCCGAGCCTGAAATTGTTAAGTTTTGGTGAGTCTGTGTGAATTGTAGCCTCAGTTTCCTGTTCTAAGCTGACTGTAGGGGCACCTGGTGTGGTCCTCTGCTGCTTTTGCCCATGTGATTCAAGTTTTGATGTGTTGCATTCAGAGATTCTTGAGCTGGGTTACTGCCAGAGAGACACAGATCCAAAGCTTACCTTTCCAAAAGCTGACCAGTATTCAGGTGTATTCCGATTTGCCAGATGTTGCCTTGTCCAGCATTATCATCAGAGTGATGGCCTGGCTGCTGAGTTGTGCTGAGAAAATTTGCTTTGCCATGAAAAACTTAATGTGTATACTGTTCATATTAATCTAAATTAAAAAAGAATTCATATTTTAAATTTACTTGTTTACTGCTGCTGGACCTGACTGTAGGGAATTGCTGCATTCACCCAGGAGGGTAAAGCCAGAGCCCCCCACAGCCACAGTCCACAGACCCGGTCTGTGGCATCCACCGACCCCACCGGGCACCGATCAACAAGAGCAAACAGAGCACAGACCCCAGGGCCCAGAGAGCCTGAAAGCATCTCAGAGTTTTATTTTCAAATCTGGACATCATGACAAAATTTTGTAAGTGCAGATCTGCATCCCATCCAAAACCTGGGAAGTTCATGCTTGGTCATGCCATTTTATTAATTAAATTTGTTAACACCTTTAATTAATGGTAAACAGAAACAATAGGAATATTTTGAGGAGGTCAATACAAAGTTTAGACCCAAACTTTTACAAGATTTAATAAAGTAAAATCAAAAGTGACCTTTAATCAAAAACTGACCATCCATCCATTTCCTGTACCACTTAATCCATTTCAGCCTATCCCAGCTATTATCAGGCAAGAGGCAGGGTTACACCCTGGACAGGTCACCAGTTCATCACATAATCAAAAACCCTTCATTAAAAATCATGGATGGAATTACATGGATTAGGGAATTAACAGTTAAAATATGGAAATTAAAAGAAAAATGCATCAACATTTTAGAAATATACAAAATCAACATTGTACAATGTGTAACCTACATTTTCTGTCACTTATTTCATATCCAACCAATAAAAAGCTAATGATCAAATAGAAAACTTTTGATGATGCACTTATTGTTTTATTCTACTGATCAGTTTACTCTGCAGGGGATAGACATAGAGAAGGATATATCCAGCTAGTATGAAGAAAACATGGGTTTTCACAAAATGCAGGAAGTCCGAGTAAAAATGAGGTTGCATTATGAAACATACAGAATTCAGCTGTCTCCCTGTTCAGCAGAACTGTCACTGGAGTGCTCTGGTAATCCTTGTATTACATTATACAGAGACAGAAATGTTTGTTATTCCCTTGTACAAGTCAAGGCTTTTCTTGTAAGGAACTCTAGCTATCCCGGACTTCAGAAAATCTGTTTTCTTTTGCTCTGTCATTATAACATGGCCTTATTTTGTGGCCCTCACTTTGTCTTTTCTTCAGACTCACTTCATTCCTGCTGCATCTTCTTGATTAACTTAACTCAATTCACTTGTGCCCGATTACTTTGACTGTGACCGAACGCTTTCAGCTCTGCTTTATCGCTCCACTCTCACTGGACTCGGATGATTTTGGTAGAAATTTGATGTTTCCCAAGTAAGAAGAAGGAAGAGGAGATGATTTTAGAGGCAGAGCAGAGGCTGGTGGTCTCATAGTTTGTTCGAAATGAATCTTTTTTGTGTTTTGCTGATACTTGTTTACAGCCTGTGCTACAGCCGTCTGACCTTCTTTGCTGGAGGTGGAAGGATTTAGCAGAGAGCCGTGGGCTGCTCGGTTGGAGCATCTATCTATGCTAACTAAGATGTTAAACCATAAGGAGCAGGAACACTGTAGGGAAAAACTCAATCACAGTAGGTGACTTCATTTTAAGTTTAAGTTTAGTCACCGTGTCTACACTAAAACTAACCATACTTAAAGCAAAATATGTTTTTTTATAGTGGAACTCACTAGCTTTGTAGTATCTGGGATGGTGGGGTCCCTTCTTCCTGCTCATTTTCATTTGTGCTGTTAAACAAACCAAAAGATCTTAGCGAATGCATCATAAATGGAATAATTTAATAAATCAAAATAATGCACGGAAGCAGCTTTTGACTGAATGCTCTTTATATTTGCTAGCTTTTTTTAGGTTAATTTATACATTTACCAATCACCATCTTTAATAAAACAAAGAACTGGATTCAGCCCAATCTGCCTATTTTGTTCTAAACATACTGGTTACTGTATGAAAACAGTGATCCCACAATCCAAAATGCCTCATGTTCGGTAATAGTTATGTTATATCTGAGGAAATCCTGAGACAACTATAAAGAATAAGATATATCACACATGTTGTTGGCTCAGATAGTGCTGCCATCGCCCTTTTATTTCAACTCACATCCGTTGGTCAGAAATGCCTTTGTTTTGCTACAAATAGTCCACTGTCACGGAGAAAGGAAGAAATTGATAAAGATAAAATGAGACGTGCACTTTACTGCGAGGATCTGTATATCCATGCTTGGGGTGAGCTTTGTGAGAGCTTTATAAGCCAGGCAGAGGTGTTATCCATTAGCTACCTTTTATTCCCCCCTGTAGTTTAATTATTGCCCTTTTCTGATATCAGTCTCATTTCTGTCTCTGGACCACGCCTTGTTCAGCATAGTGGTGAAATACTCTCATGGTGCTTATTAGGATTTCTTTCAACCCTCTATTTAGTCCACAAATTATTATCTGTTGCCTAGCATGCACAGTGAAACCATCGCCCTCCTGGTGCTTTGGTGTCTAAAGGCCCATTAATGGTCCCTGACGGACGTAATTTGGGGCGTCCGACACCAAACGTCTGCATGCGTCGCTGTTTTCATACTTTCATGCGTTGTTTCTGTTGCTACGGCTAACCTCTGGTAAGTGGCAGTGCTGTGTTTATTGTGAACTCCGCGATACAACGTTAGTTTCAGACCAAAAACGCACAGAATTGACGTAGAAGACAGACGAAACTTTCCGTGCGTGTGCGTATCCGTATCCGTCATTTGCGTCGAGCATAAATGGGCCTTACAGTAGAGATGCACGGATGACTTATTTTTTCATCCGCAACCGCTTCTTAAAATCTCCATCCGCCCGCTATCCACCCGCACGAGCAATTTTTAAACCAATTTTAAAAACCGCACCCGCCCGCAATCCGCAGAATAGTTTTTAGGTTTTTGAGACGTCATCCACCCGATCCGCGGACTCCGCGGGTGCAACACGCAATCTGCGCATCTCTAGTCTAAAGTCTCTGGTTTGAAAGATATTGTGGCCAGAACCCCTTTAAACAATTGCAATACTTTATTTTTTAACTCAGACTTTGATCATTTTTGCTTCAGAGGAAATTAAATATCCCCACTCTCTCGTCAATTAACAATTAATGATTTTGTGTTTATTAAATAGTTAATTTACAGAGCATGTCTCAGGTCATACTGCCTATATCTGGGACTGAACTCCAAGACAATATGATTTTTATTTAGCTTATTTCAATCCATAATGAAACAAAAATCCATGTTTGTTTTCATGTTATAGGATTTCCACACATTAGGTTCTTGGTTGCAGGAAAGTTTGTACTTCCTGAGCTGATCTACTCAGTGACACCACATTTATTAGAGTATTCATCATTCATCCCAGTAGAGTGTATGTTCTGCAAATTTATGCAAAGCTGGGGAGCTAGAATTTCACATCTCACATCCTTTCAGCTGTTGCTCATTTAGCAAGCCATTCAGCATTCACAGATGTTCTTTAGTTTACATGATGTGTTCATGCCAACTTCAGGCCCTTCACGGTGTAGTTGTATAGCAGGGACTTGACATGTTCCCTGGAATTAGGCTTCATGTAGAGGATTTTAATCCTCGCTTTTGTTTTATCTCATTTGCTCACTTCATTTGAGAAATCTTAGAGAGAAGAGGTTGAGTGAGCTGCCAGGGCCAGGTAATTAGGCTTCTTCACTTTTCCTTCCAGGGTTTTTTCCCCCCAACTAACTGGGACTCAGATGGTGATAAAAGTCAAATAAATTCCTCCACTTTTTACATTACACATGTGTGAAGCTTGACTTTTGAATAGCTAAGCTGAGTTATATCTTTTTAGGACTAATGGTGGCAAGACTTCTGTTTGTTAAAGTGGAAACCATTTTATTTTGACAAAATAGTGATAGTTAGGCAGAGAAATGAGAGTAGGAGAGAATCAGTCAACTTCAGGTAATTCCATGTAATTTTCCGCTCATGTGCTCAGGTACAGAATTGTAATTTGAATAATAAAGGTTAGAAATCATTCAAACTAGACGGTTATTGGATTGTATTCTGTGTTTCAGAAAAAAAAAGCTGCAAACGGATTCTTCTGCATATTAATCCATCTGCAAAGACTGACATGAAGATTAAAATGTAGATTCTGCCTGCTTCCTTGGTTGTCACCGTAACAGACTGATGAAAGACCTTCCACTTAAAAGTGACCTCTTCTTTTGGATTTGCCTAAACCTGCTGAGGAGTCTTTTCATACACAGGCTTGACTTTGTTCTTGTCATATTTTCCTTTCTTTATTCTTTTCATCTGTGTATTATTTAGAAAATGCACAAAACAAATTGCATACTGTGGTCATTGTATCACCTAAAGTTCCTCTAATGTTTCAAAGAGTAAGGCAGGTCCTGAAGACCATTCTTCCAATGGGAAGAATGAAGTATAAGCTATCATCTCTTATAACCTGATAGTGATCAGAGAGCCAGCTGGTATAATAGCCTGGCCAAAGGAGGAGATGGAAGCCACTGATTAGACAAGAAAAGTCTTCACATGCATGGATGGTCTCTATCCAGGTTCAGCGCATGAAGAATAAACTCCTGCAAGGCATATTTCAAGATATCATATCAGAAGTTAGAGCGGGCTTGTCTGAAATACAACAGGGGGGCAGAGGGTCTGCACCATTTACAGTCCAGGCAGCCAAGAAGCTGGCCAGGTGGGCAGAGTTTCCACTCCATTTAAAAGAGCGATCACCTGGGGTATCACTTGGATGAGCTGCTCAGATTTGATGATGTATTATGTGTGACTCCTGTTTAAATTATATGACTGGAAAAGACAAATCAGAGTAGATTTGCTGATAAGCGTAAAAAATTGAATGACATGATAAATAACGTTGTGTGGTAGACAACTCTGCAGTTCCTCTACACAGCATGTCCCAGTCCGATTCATCTACACTGGATTGTCCTTATTTTTTTTCAGACCTCCACTGGCCACTGTTGCATTTTGCGGATGGTTGGCAACTGAAAGTACTGGTTGACCCCAAATATAAAATAGCTTAAACAAATGAGCACAAAATTTTCCTCTGAAAGATCCAGGCCTCCTACCAGTAAACACTCTCCCCTCCTCCCCCACTCATCCCTTCTCCCTGGTTGGCAGTGTTAGGCAAATTAAAAAAGAAAAATTATAGTTACTTCCCCTGAAAGTAACTAAGTAACTAAGTTAGTAATTGGGTTACAGTATTATCAAAATACCCAGTTACTCAGGAAAGCAATTATTACTTTTTTTAAAAATTCAACAGTATGTTGAATTTTTCTGGATAAAAGTGAAAATCAAAACTGACTCATGAATCATGAAACTCAATACAACAAATTACTAATTGAAATAAATCAGCAATACTAATCTCTGGGGGCTTTGATGTTGTGGTTCCATCTCCTTCTCATGAGAGGCACTGAAACACTGAAACACTGTTTCTGAACATAATGAACATTTCTTGTTTTGTAACTCAGTAAAGAAAAAGCGATGTCTGTCTTTCCAGTTAAAAAAATCTGGGTGTTTGTGTGCGTGTGTGTGTGTGTGTACGTGTGTGTGTGTAGGTGTGTGCGTGTGTGTGTGTGTGTGTGTGTGTGTGTGTGTGTGTGTGTGTGTGTGTGTGTGTGTGTGTGTGTGTGTGTGTGTGTGTGTGTGTGT
>JAVQJG010083782.1:0-37864 GCA_036024015.1 Craterocephalus amniculus | reverse complement strand
CCGGAAGTCCATGACCATATTTAGCGGAACCGCAGCAAATACAGCGACGTAATAGATAGAAAAACGTAATAGATAGCAGTGAAAACAAAACGGACTGAAAAATATGACCAAAAAAGAATAATAAATAATAAGATTTATATGCTGCACCGGAAGTGAATAAATTACATTTTTCTGCACTCTTGAACACTCGGAAAAGACAAGAACGGGTATTTAAGGGCTTAAAAAAGGGGATTTTGCATGATACGTTCCCTTTAAACTAATGTCATTTTTAAAAAGAATGTAATTATTGTTCGCTTTTTGTCCACTATGTTTCTCTTCACAACAACATGACAAGCACTTGAACACAGTGAATTGGTAATTTCCACTTAACAGGTGGAAAGGATCATCTTTCCCATAAAACATGAAGGCAGCATAAATTCAAGCTCATGGTTTAACTTGATAATTTCCATCACTGCTAACGTCCGCCGATCGGGGAGACTCACCTTGTTGTAAAGGAAGACCCCAACAATGGCCGTCATCATTCCCAGGACATTATAGAGGTTGACGGGGTTGCGCAGCATTAGCAAAGATATGCTAATGACCATGATCCTCTTGGTAGCGTTGGCGACGGCGTAACTGAGAGGGCTGACGAGGTTAAGAACACTGAAGGCGATGACATTCTGGGCAAAATTGCAGAAGCCGCTGATGAGGAGGAGGATGAAGGTACTCGTCCATTCGGAGATGTCAGACTGAAAGGAAAGCAGAGGTTCACGCACAGAAAAGACGCACACTGGCCGCCACAGAGACGATGAAACTCACCAGATCTCCGTTTACAAGAAACACAGACAGGTCCACGAGAACCCAGGTAGGCAGAATGAAGATAACGGCGTTAAAGCCCAGGATGTTCAGCAGCCGCAGGTGGTGGATCTGTGTGTCACGTAATACCTTCAAAAGTAAGAACAAGAAATCAATAAATAAAGTTTTTATTTTTTATTTGTTTGATTTTTATTCATATATTTAATTATTTTCTCTCCCTGACCAGGATTTTATCTTCACCTGTCCCTTTAAAGCAACAAAAAAATGCCAGTTTAGTTCCTGAAATGTAACATCATGAGGTATTTTCTCCATACTTTACCCCAAAAGTCAGGTTTAAATCCTCAATTTATTGTTGAGTTGCAAACGCAGCTAAACGTCATCATTGCTGCACATTATAAGGGACACCCAGAATACAAGAGAAGGGATCAGTGGCCACATTTGCATTAAACATTAAATAAACCAGACACTTTATCCGGAATTAACATTTACTTTAGCAATTAAGTGTTTACATGGTCATTTTTCATCCGTTTAAAGCGGAATTAACAGTCAGAGAGGAAAAGAGAAAAAAGGACAAAAAAATTGATAAATGAGATGAGCCTGACCAGAGGATCTACCAACTCCAAGTACAAATGTATTATATTTACAGGTAAGGATAAGGACTTACTGAAGGCAGGTGTATAATAAGCATCTAACAATTGGAACAGCCAAAACAAAAAGGAAGCTAAATAAAGCAGGAAATGATAACATGACACTAAACCATGACTCATATTTACTGTAACATCAGCTGCTGCTTCGTAACTTGAACCTAAATCAAGTGAAAATGGTTCCTATTACGATGTTTTCTAAGAAGAAAAAAACGAAGCACGAAGGGGAGTTTTTAACTTCCGGTAGACTTATGCATGTATGGTACATCACTTTCGCCATCCAACCAATAAGGACCCTTCCCAACCCGCAGATTTAAAGCGAGGTTAAGAAAACATTCATTTGGAATTATTATTTCCATGTAAACCCGAACGAGAAGATTTTAATTCAGATTTATTAAAAAACATCATATAATTGTGGCCATTTAGAGACAGAACCACTGAAAATTAAAGGTAAAGATTTTGATCATTCATACTGATGTTCTTTAGAGAAGTTGCAGTTTTAATGGGGTCGTGGGTAGGATGAGATCATGTGGTGCATACCGACAACATGACGGATAATTTACTTTTTTGGAGTAGATGTTTTGCAGAGAGAAGCACAGCGTGGCAGCCAGAGCGCTGATTAATCCTGAAACATCAAAGGAAAGCTCGGTCACGGTGGCCAGCAGCACTCCGCCGATGATAGGGATGAGAGAAACGTACACCTACGACCAAACACACAGAGAGAAGGCAGAGGTTGAAGAAACAGACGGCACTCTGGTTTCACTTCAGTGTTCTTTAATCAGGACTCTGGTTGTTTTACTTTATCAAAGCTGCACTGATTTGGCATTTAATTATCTGGAAAAATAGGTATCCAATGATGGAAAACTGAAATTCAAGGAAAAACTGATACATCAGCCGGCCGTTATGTCGGGCTGATAAAAGTATCGGCAATAATCGATATTGCAAGTACATTTGCAGATAATTTTTTGCTGGCATGATTTACAGACAGGCATCTGGAGGCAGCTTTATGCTGTTGGAGGTGCTGCAGCCCGTGTGCAGATCCCCCTCCACCCAGCAGAGTAGTGGGAAGTCTGCAGCATCAGCTTCACATCTGCAGGTTGATTCCTATTTTCATTTTTATACGGTACAAGACACAAGAAACTTGTTGATCCTGCAAACTACAATCAGTGGAGCATCTTTTTACAGGAAATATGCTCTATAGAAAAACTGACTTATTCCCTCTTAAATCTATGAGAGGAACATTTTTCATGGGACTACATTAATAAATTGTGTTAATTCCTGGTTCTGTGAATTGTGTGTTTTGTATAAAAAGATTTATAAAAAAAAACGAAATAAGGAAAAAAATACAACAAAAAAGCAAACAGTACAGTCAGGGCACCAGTCCATTACATGAAGCTGGGGACAGGTTGATACGCAAACCAGCAACAGAAGTGGTTGAAGGGGGATAAGTTCGTGAACTGAAATGGTTTGAGAAAAGTGATCTGAACATCTGCTGTAGGAGACTCCTAATAAGCTACGGCATACATCTGAGACTGGCCACTGTTGCTAACGGAGCCTTAATAGATTTAGTAAGTGCACTCAATTTCAGTCGGTCCTGGAGCGGCTGATCTAAAGGCATTACATGTTAACCTGTGTGCTTCATTACTTTGGTCAGATTATGTCTTTAACTGTGACTTAATAAAGATCTGACGTTATTCGGAGTAATCACAACAGAGTTCCTGCAACGCCAAAAAGGTTTGAATAAATTTTCCTCTGAATTGACAGACGACTTTTTTAATTTTGTACCGCATAAAGTTTATACCAACCTGGCCGAAACGTGTCATACTTTCTCATGAGAAACTGCAGATATCCTGGGAGTGATAGGACAGCTGTGTCTTATCAAGAACAAACTAAAGGTTGGCACATGACTGGAAAATCCTCTGAGAACTGCTGCTCAAACTTTCTGTCGCCTCCTTGCAAATATAATAACAATACACAAGTTGCTCTAACATTAGTAAGTGATTTTCATGGTGGCTAAAGCTAACAATGAATTTGTCATGACCTAAGAAGCCGCATTAACGCCTCTTCAAGATCTATGGAAAACAAGAAGCTATTCAAATACATGTGAATATGAAACTGAATTTCCATCCACAAGAGATAACGCTCCATGGGCTAACATTTACGGATGTGACCATTAATTTGCATGTTAATGAAGGCTAGTGAGAAACGACCTGCATTTGTTATGAAACCCACTTGTGCGTCCACCCTCAGCACCGAGCTCTAGCACAGCGCTCCCTGCTTTACTGTCCAACTTAGTTGTTTTACAGTTACAAGAAAAAAAAACGCAAAATATTCCACAAGAAAAAGAATGAACCAGAATAATAAGATAAAATATAAATTACTAATTGTTAACCCTATTACAGTAGTTGAGGTGGAAAAATGCACTTTAATTTGCCTGTTAATATGCTGGTTGATAATTAAACAGTATTCAACAGGATGTAGCTCCCAGTGGAAACTTGTTCAACCTGTTCAGTTTGAATCTAGCAGCTACGTCTAATTAAAGCCCATCTTCTTCTTACTGGGACCAGTACCGTAACACAGTACCACAGTGACAGGCAACCCTGAACCTTAAGGGATTTACTTATTGTGGAATTTTGTGTCGTTTTCAGCTGAACTGTTCAGTGTGAAAACCATCAGTCAAAGCTGTGAGCAGGAATGTACACAGGTGCATTAGAGGAGGGTGGAGTCTTATTTATCTGCCGTGCTGTACTGAGAGGTGTTACAATAATGCTTCACATGAAAACAAATGTGGAAAGTATGGAAGTTAGCAGCTGAGTGTTAGCACAGGGGAATCAAGAAAAAACAACAAAAAAATTGGTCTGTGTTACTACATTAAGGTAATGTCCCTCATTAACTTCAAGTTTAATAAATAAACTTTACACCCTGTTGAAAAAGGATCTCCACACACACAGTTACACACTGTCTGTGGACCCATCCTGTCTGGACACTCAACTGCAAAGTAAACATCTCAAGTTTGCGTTAGCTCCACAGGATTCCTTTTTTACAATTACATAAAAAGTAATTTTACACTATTTCTTCATCAGAATGAATCTTTCTGAAAGATTTCAGAGGTGACCAAAAGTGTCATTATCTCTGAAACAAAGCAGAAGCAGATACATAGTCCAAGTCCTCCTGAGATACACGATCCTGGACTATGATATGTAAATAGAGGAATTTCTCCCTACATTTTGATTAGTTCTTCTGGATTAAGAAACCTGGGGTGTGGGGTTCAGTTTATTTATGGTTAATCTAAGCAAGGGAAACATAAATCCTAACCCAGACAAGAACATTTGGAAATAAGTTGTGATGCTAAACAATTGAATGCAATGAGATGCAATTTATTTGAACCATTTCTTCATTTGATAATACCTGCATATTTTTGTTTAATTCTATAAAAAATTTTAGCCAATTCAGAATTTTGAAGAAATTAAGAAATTTCTTAAGAACCTTAAGAAATTAAGGTTTGTTTGTTGCAGCATCCCCATTATTAACATTAATACTCAAACATTTGGGGAATCAGAAGATAAATTGTTGGAGCTCTGAAAGCAAAATGCTTTCCCATTCCTGCTAAATATGAGAGTTAAAGATAAGACTTCAGCTGATAGATAGTTAAGGGCTTTTCTTTGTCACATTCTTGTTTATAGTGTAACATTTTACTAATGAGTTTTAGTATTTGTATTCTTTTCATACAGAGCTTCACTTTTGTCTAACAAACAAAAAGGGTTTGTCTTGCTGAAACAAGCAACAACAAACAAAAAGACATTATAGTATCTTTGGCAAAGCACCTCTGGCCTCTGAAATATGCTCCTGGCATATAATTTCATTAATCCTATATATCTTTAATCAAAAACATTCCACTTGGTTTTAATGACATTTCAAACATTTTTCTTTTTTTCTGATTCAGCATTTTTCATATATAATACAGCTGTATCTGACTTTGTAACCAAAAAAAATCTGATTTAAAGTACTGGCTCATCTATGGCAAACACCTCCCAAAGTGTTTCGTTGTGCTTATAAATTCACATAAAACAGAAATATTGTGCTGTATAACTTCGCCCATCTCAGTCAAGGATTTATCAGGTAACTGTCGCCCACTGATGATGATAACAAGTTAATATCTCCCCCTGACCTCCACCCTCCCACAGAAAATCTCATCAACATCAGCGACACAAGCCCCTGCACGTGCTGTAATATGAGCTGCAGTACAGACAGTGGGCTTCTGTGCCACGTCACCTCGGCTGAATCCGGCACAGACGGGAGTAAGGTGGGCTTTCTGCTGTGTTTCATGTGCTGGATCCACTCACCTTTGTAGTTTGCTTCTCCCGCATGATGATTCTGGACAACAGCACAACCCATATTGGCATTGTGGCTTTGACTGTGAAATTTACAGAGACAATGTCAGTTTAAAAATGACATTAATCAAAAGCAACAAGTATGAAAGTGAAATTCTCCTAAGTCAAAACCACACCTCTGGAAAACACTACACGTCATTCAGGGGTTCACACACCCTTCTGCACAGCTGACGCCTGCTGACGTGCTAGCAGGCCTATCCTGATCTGCACCACTAACACTGATGGAACACACAGAACTCGACACACATTTTTAGGCTTTAAATACGACAAAACCAGATTCACCACTGGTGAAACACAAGGACAGAAGCTAATCAGAAAAACATATTCAAACTTGAGCTTGAAATAGTGGCAGTAGCTCCCAAACTGGCTCCAAAGACCATCAGATGAATATGAAATAAGAGTTCTAAATACTTATTTACTTTTATCTGACAGTAGGATAAACTCGGTTTATTCATTTGACTAAAAACTCAAAAATTAAGGCTTTCTAGTACTTAAAATGTATACTTTAAATACAGAAAATACATATTTTAATACAGATGAACATGAAGTAACACATATTGAGAAACATTTAATCAGCAACCATTAAACTTAACAAACACATCTTTAAAATAGTTTTAACAAAACTGAGGATCCAAGGATTGTGATGTGGGATTTTTTTCCTGTTTTCCTGGAATGGCAAATAATCAAACTGTAAAGGTTAAACAGATACAAGAGTTTATATCAGTACTGACAGGATTTATCTAGCCAAGGCATTAGGTCAGTGAAGGAAACTAACTTTTAATGATATAGAAGAGGTGGCTCCATAATTAGGTCAAAACGTCAACAGAGATTTTAAAGTTGTAAAGGGACTCTTGGCACAAGAGGAAATACGCTTTATTATCAAAATGAACTTCAGTTAACAAAAATGATGACGGCAAACTATGAAAGTCTGAGTTATCGCTTAATTTAGATATAAGTTACAAGCAAAAATCTGCACCACATTAAAGCCAAGGGTCTGGACTTTTCTGATCTCTCTATTTTATAATTCAAGTTAATGTCAGTCATTTAATAAACACTGTAAGTTTTACTCTTGTTGATAAGGTGTATTTCAAGTAATTTTTGTTACTTTTTTAAACTATGTCCACATTTCTTATGTGATTATAGTATACTTTGTTTACATTATTTAAATAAATAATGCAAAAAATTCAGCAGGAAAAGACTATTAAGTTAAATCGGGATTTGTAGTCCATTTTTAACAGAAAATATCTGCAAGTAATACAGTATAAACCGTAATAGCGGGGTAATTAAACATTTCTATCGCAAAGCTTCTATTACTATACTGTGGTGGGTGAAACATATTATTTTCTACATAACCTGGTAACTTTAATCAAACAATGATTTGTTGAACGTTTGTGGATCTCCTTGTCTTCTCATAATTACACTAGGTTCAATGATCCAGTTTTATTTGAGGTCATAGTTTTAGGTGAAAACTGAACCTCGTTAGCCATGCAGACCGGGTCCAGGAATGGATCCTCCCCCTCTTACGTTCAACATCAGCTCTAATTTAGCCGGATACCTATCGAACCAGTAATTCTTGAAAGGGAGTCTAAAGCCACATTCAGTTAAATGGCTCAGTATAAGATAATTGGCTTCCTGAATGCCTTTCTATTCGCGACCTACAAGACGCCACAAAAATATCCGTTTCCAGTTGTCCGGTGTTAGCCGCAGAGCTAGCATCAGCTGACGGTATGGACACATCATCAAGTTACCCAGGCTCACATGAACACCACTGTCTACTCACCTGTGTGCGCGTATGAAACGGGCACTTTCCAGATGCTGAAGTGCGCTGATACGGATGCGAAGTATTTTCCGAAAGCAAGAGGCAGGATGTACCATTTGTAATACCTGCTAGGCAGTTCTGTTTTGGGGACTCCCCATGCTCGCAAGAGCGGCGGGAGGAAGACGATGATAGAGAGGATGTGGAACAGCGAGACCGTGACCGGATACGGGAATCCATTCAGGATGATTTTGTTGACGATGTTGCCTCCTGAGCTCACCGTGTACCAAAACACACAGAGTACAACTATCCGGATCCCTTCCCTGACCGGGGTCCGCTCCACTGCAGCCATCTTCCAGCGCGGAGTGACGAGTCACCGGCGGTGTGTCTGGTCGCGCCGGTGGGAGGAGCCTGCGTCGTGACGTCACACGGCAATAGACAGTCACGCTTCCGGTTAAAAGTTGTGTAAAATAAAAGATCTCACGCGTTTTTAAACGATGTGGGAGGAGATCTGAACACTGATTTGGATGGCTATGTTGACAAATGGTCCCCAGGGAGAACTAATGCTTCCAATTCCACTGCCATATCCCTCACAGATAAATTTTAACTAAGTTATATCTGGAGGGCTAAAAATAATGGGTTGCGTTTGTACACCTGGTCTAACAAATCATGCTCCAAGCAATCCAGAATAGATTTTTGGTTTCAAAACAAACTATTAAAAGATTATGTTTATGTAAAGATTTCACCCAACATCTCTCACTGATAATAAAGCTATTCGGTTAACTATTAATTTATCAGACTATAACTCCAGCTCCATACCATCTTATTTGAAATTAAATTGTTCACTGTTACATGAAAAAAAGAGGACCCCCGCATTAAACCAGTGCCATTTAAAATATTGAGATGCATCAAGACAATTCAGTTTTTTAATAATGAATAAAAAATGAATAAAGATGCATTTTAAAATGGTGAATTTGGTCCATCAATACCAACTGAACAGCCTGGCACTTTTAGAAGCTGAACTTGGACTGATTTGTGTATTTCATAACTCACATTTAGCTGTGTACCTCATATTATTGTAAAGTTAGCTAATCAGGATTTCCAACTATGTTTAATACAACACCAAGTTGTATTATAAAAGGGAAGAAAAAAATCAACTAAATGCACATTTCACTTTGCTTTTTTTTGTATAAACTACAGCAGTGCTCCAGTAAAAGCAAAAACCGCTGAGCAGCAGATATTATACACCATTGTTAGGCTTAAAAGTTCAAATGATAAACCAGTGTCTCCCAAACAATTTTCCATGAGGACCTCCTTTATGCAAATACTAAAACACAATGGACCCCCTGTCCCAAGACCAACAAGCTTTGAGGATAAACTTAAAACTTGATGTAGGAAGACTTGTAGAGTTGTTGAAGTGAATCTTCGCCATTCTATTAACATTTTTTAATTTAATTAACAATAGCCATTCTTTTTAAACAAGTAATTCCTAATAAAGTGTACAAAATATTTTACAAATTTAACAAAAATGAAGGATTAAAAGATTAAATTAAGCAGAAGATTATTAGATATGTTAAGTGTTGCAGAAAATTTTGTAAAATAAAATAAAGATGTAAATGCATGAAGAAAATACAATATTTTGAGTTAAGTTTTTTTTTAATCAACACAACATGTCCACTTAAAGGACTAGGTAGCAAATGCTTTCTTCTGCATTCAATTGAACACAAAAGTTTTACAAACGAACATTCACTAAGGCTCTGTCTTCGGGGAAAACATGTTTCCATAAGGCAAACAATATCTAATGGAATGCTTTTAAGTACTTTATCCAGCATCTCAAATTTCTTTGACAGTACAAAGGATGCAACTAAGCAGCACGAGCCATTCTGCTATTTCCAATGCATGTCTTACAACATACAGAGTAAAGGGAAAATGCCTGTTTCAAACTAAATCTGCACGTAATATCAAAGTGTGCCAATCTGGATCAGTTTCTTTCTGTGTAAAGCAGTTTGTTGGTGCATCACAGGGACAGAGTGGAATATCACAGCTCATCCCACTTTTATTAGCAAACAAGAAAATTATTAAAATGGTTTAAGATTGATTTGTTTGGACATTTTAGAAGTCAACATGAGGCAAGCATGCAAGTTGGGAACAGTAGTGCTGATAAATGTTTTTTGCCTGACTAAATAAAGTTGTCCATTTCAACCACTGGCAATGTAAAAAGCTATTAAAGAATGGTATTTATTTCAACTTGAAAAGCCAAGAAGCACAGGCAACTGCCAACAAAAGGTCACATAAGTAAGTTTCCACTAGTCCTCAATTAAAGGAGAATTTAGCTTTTTTGAACCTGGGGTCTGTTTTAATCTTTCCTTTCATACACGTGAGTGATGGGGAAATTAATTTTCAAGATGGCTCCAGTATTCAGCCGGGCAGGCAGCTAGCAGCCCAGCTAGCAATAGTAAGTATGGGGCAACTTGCCTTGTGTCTAAGTTTGCCCTAAAAACGTGCTTTTTTCCACACTGAAGTGCTCTGATAGTCTCAACGAGTGTCCGACAACGTACTAGAGAGGAAAAAAGGAACAAAGGTATCTTTATTACTTGGTGAGTGCTATGTTTCGGTGTCAGTGTCCAAATCTCGAACTGGTGTGACATTTGGACACGGACACCAAAACATAGCAATCGATAGGTAATACAGATACTTTGATTCATTTCTCCTCTCTCATATGTTGTTGGACACTCATTGAGACAATAAAAGCACTTTAGTGTGGAAAAAAAGTATGTTTTTAGGGCATACATAAACGCAGGGGCAGTTGCCAGATACTTATTAGATGGGCTGCTAGCTGCCTGTCCGGCTAAATACTGGAGCTTTCTTGAAAATTCCTTTCTCCATCACTCACATGTATGAAAGGAAAGAATAAAACAGACCCCAGGTTCAAATAAAGTGAAACTATCCTTTAAGAAGATCAGTGGAAAACAAAATCAGGTATTTAAATACATAAAATTTAAATAAAAATAAACCACTGTAGACTAAACATATGGAAGGGGGGATTCAATAATCTCACATTCCACAGAGCTTGAGAATACTACAACATTAACTTAAGATGAATAAAATGTTGTCTGTAACTTCCCCCATAAAGACCATGATTGCCGAGAGCTGCTCGTGTGTCCCTTGTCAATTCAAGCTGTCCACTAATCAAAATTTCCAGCAAGTAAATGGTCAAAAATGCATAGCCTTTGCCCGCCTCTGATGCCGTCCTCAAACTGTAAATACAAGGTGTAAAAGCTGTTTACACCTCCTGTGCTCCAACACACAGGCTGAATATTTACTCCATTACATTACTTCACACCTCAGTAGTTACTCTGCTGCACAGTGAAAGTAAATAACTTCCAGTAAGAAGCTTGACTTCTGCTTTAATCCAGACACACGTAGGGCAGTATGTTCAGTCTGCTCTCATCTCCGTGTGGATCCAAAGAGATGCACTCTGTCCAGTCGTACCAGTTACCCTTTGTGTCCAAGCATCCGTTAACCCCAGACCAGTGCTGCATGTGTAATTTATCCAGGTCTTCATGGCTGATTTCTCTACCGACTCCTGGTAATTCCTTGGGTAGGTTTGTGTCCGAAACCAAACAGTGTGTTTTGCTTGCATCTTTATTAGAGTATTCCTCTTTTTTCAAGAACTCGGTCATGAAGAAGTGTGCTCCGGGGGTATGGGCGCCTGAGGATGTCAGCATGTTGCTTTGCTGGTTGAGGTATGACTGGATGATTTCGCTCCTTGACAACTTTTTCCAGTCCGTCTGCTGAAATGGACTGGGAGGAATCGGCGGGTTCTGCCTAGGCTGTTCGGACCACTGTGGTTCAGAGGTGTTGACCGGAGCGACTTCCCCCTCCTGGGAAGAGTTCTTATGGCAGGAGGGTTTGATTTGTCCCGTTACCGGATCAAATGTAAGTCTTCTGTCTTTTAACCTGACTGGTTTGGTGTCCTCTTCTACATTTTGTCCATCTAAATTAACAGCATAGTCTTTAGGCCTGTATTTTTGCCTTTTCCTCTTCTCCGTAGTGCTGGCAGAACCCTCATCTTCCAAACCGACTCCCTCGCCGCAAGAGGAGGCGACCGAGTTACGACGGGATTTACCGGAAGCCGTGCTTTCAGAATCCAAATCCGCAGACCGGGAAGCATCAGTCTGAAAACCCTGAACACAAACACTGAACGGCTGAGTCGATGCTCTCAGTCCAGGAGCTCCGACAACAGTTTGTTTCACTACAGCGTCATGCTTTGCAGTCTGAGGACTCTGCATAGAACAGCGAGGGCTTCTGGGCTGATGCGGCCCCCCTGATGCAGCTTGTTCATGTCTGCCTTGCTGTTGGAGGATAGATGCTTTAAATAGGGACGAGGCGCTAGGAGACTTGCTGTAACCCTGGACAGTTGGATGAGGTTTTACTGCGTGAATGGGGATTTTACTTGGTTTGTTTTTGTCCACAGACTCAGAAATGTCTCTCTCTAAAGGATGATGTGCACTAATATTTGCAACAACATCAGAGCTGCCACCTAGTCCATTGGTCGGCAGCTGTTTTGAGTTTTGCATTTGATCATTACAAGCAGTTTGGGGTGCCTTGGTTGGCAAGAGCTGTCCTTCCTTCTGTTCACCTTTACGTTTCCTGCTGCTTGGTTTTTCTGGTCTTGGGGAGCAGTTGTTGAAGTCATTTCTGTTCTTTAGCTCTGAGCCCATTTTACCTGACGGTGGGGCGGCTACTGGAGTGGACATGCAAGGGTGAGCATTACCGTTGCAAGGCCAGGACGTGTCAGGGAGTCCTTTGGACAACAGCTCACCCTTTCCAGGCTCAATCAGCTTCTGCCAGTTCCGAAGGAGCTTTTTGGCCCTTTTTGCAAGGTCCTCATTCTTGGTTTTCTTTCGTACATCATTAATCAGTTTCCCAAGACGGGTTTCCTGTAAAGCCACACAAACCATATTTTATTCCAGCTTTGAACCAACTTATGACATACTGGATGATAGCCTATTTTAATGTAACTTACCTCCAATGCCTCTTTGGTAATAGGATACTTCTCCAGAAAAGATATCACCTCCATGACCACCACCATGTTGCATATCTGATGAGAAAACACATATGGCTCAGTCCTGAAACATCAGTTTTTTTTACCATATCACAGCACCCTAGAGCTTTTATTCATAACACACTGTTCTCTTGATGATTCAGTTTTCATTTGCAAATCTCTTTCCCTTCTTAACAGGTCAAATATGCAGAGCAGAGGGAAACGGAGGGACCATTGGAGGGTTAAGACATCATTTGAATAGACTTTCAAATGTGCACCTGTATGTCTAGAAATTGTATACCGATACCGGTTTCAGTATGGTATGACAAACTGAGATAACGGAAATGCAAATAAGCCATTTTATCCCACGAGTCAAAGGAAAAGTAATTTATACAGACATCTTCACTCTAATCTGGAGGTCAACTCTGCATTGCTGTGGGTTAAATTAACATATCTAAATGTTAAACATGCTGTAAGTGATGGCATACAGTTTTTTCTTATTGTCATATAAACATCACTCCTCAGATAAAGTGCAGGAAAAAATACAACCAACAAATCCTAAATATGAAGAAAAAATACCACCTGCAACCAGAAGCTGTGGAAGTTAAAACAGATTGTGCAGTTTTTGTTTTTTAAAAAGTGCTTTAAAAATAAAAACAATAAAAATGAACAAAAACACCCATGAAAACCATAAATGCTCTAAAGTAATGAAACTTTGACATTTAAAAAAATATATAATTTAATCTGATTAGCATTCAAACCATCATTGAATGCACAAAAGACAAAAGCAGAAAAGAAAAACATAAGATATGGCTAATCAAAAAGGTGTTGGCTGAAGCCAATGCTTATTACACCAACCCTTTTTACACAAACAATTCTGTTGGAGCTTAAGCTTGCAAATAAATAAAAGGGGGAAAAAACAAAAAAAACTTTAATATCAGAGACATATATACATAAAGAAGGTGGGTCACAATTTCTGAGAAAATGTAACTTAAGAGTTCAATATTTACATGTTTACAGTTTTCAGAGTTGATTTTTATATTTATCCAGTATTTTAGCTTTAAACATGGTTTTACATTAAGACAATGAGCTACATCTCTTGAGGTCATTATCAAAACTATTTCACAAATTTACACCTAACAGACACACATCTCTGCTTTACATTTGTTGTTATCTTGTTTTCTTTTTTGTTTTTGTTTTTTTAAACAATCTTTTCCCCTCATATCAAACTGACTCTCTCTGACTTGAAACAGCTTCAGAGTACAACAGCAAAGTAACTTATTTTGTGCTCTAAACATGATTTGTGCCAGCTTAAATTTAACTAAATCACAAAATTTAAGGGTATTTAAATTAACAAACAAGATATTAGGTGGTTGCATATAATTTGATTGATTTACAATTAAATTGCTCTTTTTTGTCATTTGAAAATGGTAAGTATATTAAACTGTAAATTAAGCAGGTGCTATTTTGGTTGTACTTTGGATCTTCCTAGTAGCTTCATATATTTGTAATCAAACAGTAGTATTGCGTTAGAAAAAGGCATATCGTGTCTTGTTAGCAATGAAGACACTTTAGCTTCCTGAAAGGTGCCTCTGTTTACGCTTTTCTCCATTTCTGCACCATTGTGGCGAGATATTCGCCTTCTCCCTGGTAGGTTTGGTCAACACATCTCAAGTCGTGATGTACATTACAAAACTGTACATGAGTAACACATAACCGGCGTCAACATTATCTTACATGAGAGCAGCCAGTCGCCAGGCTCTGGTATGTCTGGAATCTGTAACTTTCCCCAACCAGAAATGCTAGCCGCTTCATTAGCAAGCAAATGATAACTGGTCGCACGGCGTTTCGACGCTGTCAGCCGTCTGCGGGGATCTCTGCCCGGATCCACCTTATTAATGTCTGCCCTTCGCCTCCGAGTTCGTTCCCGTTCAATCTAACCGACATACTCACGTTACTCTGCCCGTCGATGGCCTGTAGCAGCCGGTCTCTCATCACCTGCGGAGTAGCTGTAGCGGCTGTCATCGCCTGGCGCTGTTGTGGGTCTGAACTGGACGGAGTCAGACAGCAGAATCCCCGGAAGAGGCGTCGGTGGACGCCTGGCGACACTCACAGGTAAAATGGAGGCCGTTGCTGGGGAGCACGCATCATGTTTTATGACGCTTTTAGATTTGTTTTCGTTCCCCGCCGTCACTTGCTCGGCAATGTGGACGACGAGCGCTGAAAATCTTCTCTGGGAATCGGCTACCCCCCTCGGCTGGCAGCCTCCTCCTCCCCGGCCAGGCCTTCTCATTTGGCGTTTTTTTTTGTTAGGCACGCGCGAAGTGCATGACGGGAAACTTTTACGTAACCGTTGTCTGCTCGCGTGTGCTAAACGTGCTTTCCGCGAGACAAAGCTATTATAAATGCAGTAACGTATTAAATATTTATAAGAGAAAGAGCAAGAAAATTAGTTTCCAATCTGGATTTATAAAACTATTCCCCATTTCAGCACATTTTGAATCAGACCGGGGAAAACCTTCATAATGCGTACTTTAAAGTATTTTCTTTCAAAAAACAAAACGTCTTGTCGTCCCAGTCCATTTTGTATCGTTATTAAATATATTCCCTGTTTTGTTGAGGGCTCATCTTCCAAGAGCTCATCTTTATGCAAATAATAATCACTTTTATTATTATGATTATTATTATTATTATGATTATTATTATTATTATTATAAGTAGGAATATACTGTAGCTCTTTTAGACACATGCATCAAGCCCCCTAAGGAGGGCAGCATTTCTGCATGACTGAGTTGAGCCCTCAGCAACATGAATGAATCGGAGATCGTCTACTTGGGTCTCTGGATAACACTTCCTGTTTCAAAGTCCATTTTAGCTGCTGCTCTGAAAATTAAACAGCTAATATAAAAAATGTTGTGCAGAAGATTGTCACATTAATGTGTGTTTATTTAGCAGGGCTGTAAAATAGAGTGTGATCAGACATGCAGCAGTCTCTGGAGTCTCTGGTCCGACTGCTGGAGTCTTACAGAGGAAGAGACAAAGTTGTGAGTATTCATCCTGTCACCTTTATCAGAGTTATAAGCATGCCCAACCACAGTTCCAGTGGCTGCAGTGTTTCTGTTAGATGCATACAAAACAAAATTTAAAGAGGACTTCGACATTACACCCTATCCTAAAATCCTACAGCATTCTCCAAAAAATACTTATTTATAATTCTTCCAGTATATGAAACATTTAAAAAATGAAAAATAACTATTAAGAGTACAGATAAACTAGGAATATGTCAAATATGGCACGTTTCTCTGAAGATCTCTACAAACAGTTTTTCAGACTAACTTTTATTTAACATGCTGCTAGTGTTAAATCTCAAATGAGAAAATAAAGCAAAAACAATTTTATATGCCGTCTTTAAAAACATATTTCATGTTTCTATCAATATAGCATATAAACAATTTGAGTTGTCTTTTTTACAGTTGACTTCCAGTTAACTGAATTACTTTCAGGCCGTACATTTACCCTTGTTTTAATGTTTAACTCACAAAGTGCAGTGACTAAGAATGACCTTGGAGTAAAAAGATAATTAAATGAAGAAAGAATGTGGGTTGCAGCAGACGCATTTATTGAAGATATTACTGTTGGTTTGTGAGGAATCCATCGGGATTATCAGTGTGATGTTAAATATCAACCCAACCTGTTTCCTTTGCAGACTATAAATAAATAACTTGTAATTATGAATTTTGGCCAGTAATGTTGATCAAAATCTTATTGTAAAAAATACCTTTATGGAATAAAAAAGTATGCTTAATGTGAGATGTAGCTGTGATATTTTTTAATATGTAACATTTCATATCTCAGTGTTGTTGTTGTGCTTTAATCAAAAGACATCAGACTCCTCACCGTATTGGGATTCTTTCACTTTTTTTCCTAATTTTCTTTGGGACTGTCTCCACAGATCAGGACGGTCTGTTATGGCTCTCAGCTGGTCGGAGGAGTTCTAACCCGCAAACCTGAAACAGATGCTTACTCCCTGCGGCTTGGGAAGAGCCTGCTGCTGTTTTCTGCTCAGCTCAGCCACTGCAGGACGGTGCTGAGGCTCTTCGATGATCTCTCTATGCTGGCCTACTCCCGCAGCTACGGGCTCGGAGCTTCGGTGATTTATTGATCCTTCTCTTATATATCTCTCACATCAGAAGTCACATTTTTCTTAATACTTTTATCCCAGAAATGGATTGGTTTCTGCTCTACAGGGGCACTTAATATGAAAAATGTAAAAATGTGTACAGGATACATTGATTTATTTATGAAGTGCCCCTAAATATTGAATAAGAATTTTTAGAAAACACATCAGGAATAATGTTATCTGGAAAAATCTATCTTCAACATGCTGTGCACATCTGTCCCAGGAGGAAGACGCAAGCATTCGTTGGATATCGGTGCTAAACAATGTGGCGGATCAGCTCTACTACCCCTGTGAACACATCGCCTGGGCCGCTGATGCTGAGCTCATCAAAGTGAAGTCGGATAAGTGGTGGCTGTTCAGCACAGTCCTGTGGGGAACCTCACTGCTGCTGGGGATCCTCAGGTGAAAAATAGTCCTCAAGCATCAACTTATATTAGCTGACAGATCATTCAGATGGATGTAGAATTCTTTTATATTTACTATGATACCCCATATTTTTAATTCATAAAATATCATGAGTACCTGTTTTGCTGCATTTTCGTCAAGAGACCTTGCAGTCTCTGATGGAACAATGACTTCTGAAATGTACCAGTGAATTATATACAAAATGTTAAGACAAGTTTCCTTAAGCCGAATTTCTGAGAAACTGACTCACATAATATTGGCTCTCAGCACAGAAGTCATTCTTCCAAGAAGAATAAAATGTATATGTTGGCATGGCCAAACCCCAGTCCTGACTTAGCACCACCGTTTACAGCAGATACTTAAAATATAGACTGAATATCAACCTATATCTTATTTTAACTTTATAAGTACTTTTTGTTTTCCCACACAGTTGCAATCAGAAAGTGGAAACACAGATGCTACTACTTTGACATCCCCTGTTCCCTGTATATTTTGTATACAAAATGCAGAATATACTAAATTGTTGAAATTTTAGCCTTTTTTTAGTTGAGTTTTTTTGTGTCTCTTTTTTTTCTTTAGATCACTTCGAGTTATGCTGCTGCTGAATAAAAAGATGAAGAAATATGAGCGAGATGGAAGAGACAGCAGGTTTGTATCTTCTGTGTTACAGTATTTGTACCTGCAGGTGGATTGGACATGCATGGACTTTAGAAACAACCAGGACAATAGACGATCTTCTACATATGTTTTTTTTTACATTATTGTGAGACCTAGTTCAGTACACCAACTCTTCTCCTGCCTTGACCCAGTAAATCGGTGTGTTTTTTCCATCAGACACTCTCAGCTCCGCAGACAGATGCGTGGGGAGGTGCTGGCCATCCTCAGCAGCATGGCCGACCTCAGTAATGCCATTCACTGGATGCCGCCTGGCTTCCTGTGGGCAGGGCGCTTCCCCAGCTGGCTAGTCGGGCTGCTTGGCACCATCTCCTCCCTGATTGGTTTGATCCAAATGAACAACAGTGAAAGCGAGCAATCGGACAGTATAGAGACGTCATCACGGTGAAGACAAGATGCGATGCCTTGATCAATAATGAATAGATTATGGGTATTGACGACAAGAAATCTTTGTTGATCTTTCATTTGACTGAATGGCCAGGGAATGTAAATTCATTTGTGGAGCATGAAAACTAAAATCTAAATCACCTGAACCTAATCCTGTGTAGTAGGTGAATAAAATAAATCCTTGAAGCCAGCTATCATTAGCTCTGGAAAATATGACAAACATATTCAGTTTTGAGGCTTTTTAGGAATATTTTAGAAATATTAGTTGAAGGCATTAGATGCTAAATTTAAGCTGATTATTCAGTATTTCGCACATCAGTTTGTTTGTTTTTTATGTGGCCTGTCATTTCATTACAGCGTAGAGGTTTTCAGAAAACATCCAGGTCTGACATTACCAGGTCTGCCATTCACACCGAGTATAGTGCTCCTTGTTTGACTCACTAATTTCTCTTCCCAAGGAGACTTTTTGCAAATTGTATCCTTCTCCGTTAGACTGCAAACTCTTGTCAGGTCTGCGACTATGCGTTTGTTCATGCAACAATCACTACATATAACAGTGGGCATACTGTTAGACTGATCGCTGAGGCTAGAGGGTAATTGGACATGTAATGACAAGTAAGTTGTTGCTTTGTTTGAGACACTCCATAAACTTAATATAAAGTCTTGAAGTGATTCATACAGTGATCTGCAAACTGTGGATTTATAATTATAGCTCATTCTCATTGTGATGATTGGATGGCTGGACTCCTTCAGCCTAAGTGGAAAAAGTGAATCAACACAGAGGGTTTTTTTTCTAAATTACATATTTAAAGCAGAAAACCAGTCCAAAAATACATATTTGATGTAACAGAACCAGTGTGAAACTAGCAGCTGTTTGCTTACTGATAAGTGGTAACGTATATGAACAGTCTTTAATTTTGGAGACATTAGATAAATGTAGCCTGAATTATATGCTGAATGTATAATATAAATGTAAATCTGTTTTTGATCATGTAAAAAAATGTGTTATTAAAATAGAATTTGGTTATTCTTCTGTTGAATCATTCATGCATTATGTTAAAAAATGATAAGCAGGAAGAAATAAAGTAGCCAAACTAATGGAAATAGTGGTGCATAATGTAATAATGTAATGATCAAATACAAGAATAATTGTATTAATTGTAATGGTAATTAATATTTAGAGTAAAAAGTGATGAGTTTTTTCTCGATCGATTAATTGACGTTTGATTAAATTGGACTTGGACGTTCAACACGTTGGCGATTGACGCATTCGGCTGCTGCCTTCATGGACTAATGTGCACATTATAAAAATGATCAACCAAAACTTTGACATAGCACATAAAAAGTATCAGGTCCTTTTATATTTGCCAGGATTGTTTGTATCAAACTAATGTACAATGTTAATGTTAGCGTTCGTGTGTGTGTTTATATATGACTGTGAAGGGTGTGAGTTAGAACAAGTCACTGCTTATTTCGGGGATCCGTGGAAGCACTTGAATGCAGCACAACTAAAGAGTCAGCCAGCCAATAAATAAAAGCTGTCAGTCGACAACAAGAACAATGGGAGTTAGGCTGATTTACCCCATCAGGAGAAGCTTTCACCAGTGTTTTTTATTAAACTATTTTATATAAGAGTGCTGTTGTTGTTAGTATGACGGAAAAAAACAAAGAGAAAGTTTTGGAGAAGGTTCAAATTCCAAACCACGTCAACTCATCGGCCGTGGCACCCTCAGAGGTTTCTGTCTGGCACAAGGAAACTGAAAAAGTCTTGAAATATCAAGTGAGAGCCTCTTTTGCCGCTTAAACCACAATGCTATAAAGTTCAAATGTATCTACGTCTTTTAGTTCAGACACTGGTTGTAGTTGATGCTCCCACGGCTAACGCGATAGCTTCAGGCTCCATGGACTGCTACTATAGTTAGCAGTATGAGCCGTTCCCTTTCTTTCGTTTCCTTATTTTCCCCCCATTAAAATTGGCTTTCTGTGAGGCTTTCTCAGTTCTGGAATTGCAGCCTGTAAATACGTAAATGTTGGTAGAGTTTTCATTAATGCTAAGTGCATTTTAAGATTTCCTGCAGTGTAAAGAACTAATATTCTGGGGCTGAATGATTTATTGCCTTCAAAGTTCAGAAAAAAGTAGATCTTATAAATGTCTATTGGGCTGCAGTTTGTGTTTCAGGGATCATATAAGTGGGAGACATGTTATATGTTAATGGTTTTAGTCTGATGCCCTGCTTTTTTTAATTTGATGGTCATTGGGCAATGCAAACAATGTTTTTTGTTTTTTTCATGTATAGGAATTATTACAGATAATCCTGCAACATTGTGACCTCAGCAAGGAGTCTGCCCAGTGATGCCAGGTGTCCCCTGAAAGACTTTCTCACAAAATGGACTCAGATGACTTCCCTGTCGAACCATCAGCCTCTGCACCTGCAGAAGCAAGTCTCACTGCAGAGGCTCCACCGGGGTCAGGAGCAGAGGACCTCGATACCTACAACCTGATTGAGCCTCCTCCTTTAGACTGGAGATCAGATTGTTCAAGTGAGGTAGGCTCAGCTGATTTGGATGACCCTAGTTTGTGTCCGCCAGCAGACAGTCTGGACCAAAAAAAAGTTGGAGAGTCTGTGTTGCCAGCTTTGGATGTGCAAGACATTTTAAAGCCGTTCAGTGCAAACCACCAGGTGCTTCTGGAAAACACTGCAGAGTCAGTTCAGGATGTAGAAGTAAAAGTGGAAGGAGATGATAAAGCAGCCGAGGTGGAGGCGGAGGGGTTGTATGGGGGAGTGGAAATAGACCAGGAAGTGGTGACACTTAGAGACGCTGAAAAGAGAGTAAATGAGGAGGAAGTTGAGGATTCACTCACAGGATCAAGCGATGAAGACCACAGCCGCATCCACACCCTGCTGAGCCAGCTCCAGCTGAGAGACAAAGAAGCTCATCATTGTCATCAGGCGCCGGCTTACCATCACTACCCCAGCCTCTCTGAGCCGGTAGCGTTCGCTTCCTCACTAATAACAGATGACAGCACTGAAACCACAGGCCTGCTGTTCTCAGAGAACCACCAGAGAGACCTGCTGGGAATGCTGCAGTGTACAGAGACAGAGATCAGTGCTACGCCCCGTCCCACTCGCCTGCCTCACAGAGGCGACGTTGACGCCGTAGTCTCTGTTTCCTACAGCCAGGAGGATGCTCAGAGGTTCTGGAGCCATTACGGGAACAGTCAGCAGCAGCGATTCAGGGACGACTCCATCACAAGTCTGGCTGATGATGAGTACCCCGAGCCAGTCTGGATGAAGATGGGGGAAGAGCCGCCAGAGGATGAGGCTGCTGCAGACAGCCAACAGGTTGGTGCTTTCACCAGCATCTCAAGTCTTTTCTCTGTCGAAGATCCCTACAGTTCAGTTTCCAAGTATTGAGTGTAGGGCTGAAAGGAATATAGTTATCGTATCTATATCAAGATATGAACATTCAAGATATTGATATAAAAAAGCAACAATATAAATTATATAGATTTCCCTCAAACTCGTCCTGCATGTGCTCCTCTGGAAGTTTGTACTTTTCTGAAATACTTGGTTTTTACTGAACCTGTAGTAATATCATATTTATATCGAGATATCTGGCATGTATATCGAGATATAAAATTTTGTCCATATCGTTCAACCCTAATTGAGTGGTCAAAAACACATTTAGAATTCAATAAAAGGAACCAGATTGTATGATTATCAAGATAAGATAAGAGTCCTTTATTAGACCCAAACTGGGGAAATTCCAGTGGCTACAGCAGTAGGTGAAACAATAAAGATTCAGAATCTGACAAGAATATAAATAAGATTAAATAAGACAAAAAAAAGAAGTCCAGATGTGTAGGCACCGGTGTGCAAAAGTATGCAGTTATATAAGGATTTACAATGTTCACATAAGTACCGTATAGCATGTACTAGGGGTGGTGAACAACACTGTTTTTAATCAGAATCGAGATTCTTGTTCATCAAGATTCAGAATCGTTTCAAAATTTCCTTTTTTAAAAGGCTAAAAATTATTCTTAACTCCTTTCAAAGGTGCTGCTAAGTGACTAAGACATGTTAAACTTTACCAGGTTATCCAAGTTTAAACTGTTTTTCTGATGAAAATGATCAGTTTTCTTTCTACTAATGAAACAATTCCTCAGAGCTTTTTCCGCCTTATAGAGGAAGGAAGTTAATCAGCACGTTTTGTTAATAAAAGAGGATTGAATGTGAATCAGTTTGAATAGAAAATCGATTCAGAATCCAATCATTACCCCAAGAATCGGAATCTAATTGAATCGTAAGTTGCTGCGAGATTTACACCCCTAGCATGTACATATTATCATTAACAATAACAGCAATGGTAATAACAGTAATATTAACAATATTTCTAAATTCTACTTACTTTACACCGTTATATATTGCCTGTTATATCTCGATATTCATGCCAGATATCTCGATATAAATGCGGTACGATATGACTACGGGTTTGGTGAAAACCAAGTATTTTTTAGATAGGTACAAATTCTCCGAGCTATACATGCAGGACGAGTTTGAGTGAAATCTATATAATTTATATTGTTGCTTTTCCGATATTAATATCTTGAATGTTCATATCTCGATATAGATACGGTAACGATATATCTTTCAGCCCTAGTAGCATCTACTTCCACCTGTGTGTTATCCCACCTACCAGCTGTTTGTACAGTCTGAAAGCAGCAGGAAAGTAAACCCTGTGGTGTTTCTCCTTCACACCATGGACAGAGTGACTGAATCCAAATTATAAAACTGAATTAGAGTAATGCCGTTAATCTTTATTTATAAAACTAATCTTCATTCTTTCATTTTAGAGTCCTGATGACCAGCCTTCATATAAAGATGGTGAGTCACTTCAATATGCTCCTTTTTATTTTTTTTCTTTTAGTTGAAAAGGCAGTAGAAGATCTTTATGTGTTGTTTTGCTTCTCAGTGCCTGGGCCTTGTGACCCTGAAGACCTGTTAGATGGAGTTATATTTGGTGCAAAGTATCTGGGCTCCACTCAGATCAAATCAGAGAGGAACCCTTCGACAAATGCTCGGATGGCTCAAGCACAGGAGGCTGTGGACAGAATTAAGGTACATTTAAAAAAGAAGAAAAAGAAACGAATATTTGTAATTTGTAATTAATTTGTAAAATTATTGATTTATTGTAGATGATCCTTTCAAATGGGAGCGCACGACTCTGGCAGCATAATTTACTCAAAACTGAGTTGCATTGCGTCATTCTGTCTTGTTTTTTCTATGCAAAAGTAGTTTTTGTCATTAAAACACCAGCAGGTTGAGATTTCACTCAGAGATTAGAAATTCTGATCTATAAAGTTGGAAGGCTTAAACAGCTCAGTGTTGTGGTACTAGATGCGACATCAGAGCTTTTTTTTGTAGGCTCCAGATGGAGAGTCTCAGCCAATGACAGAAGTGGATCTCTTCATTTCCACTCAGCGAATCAAAGTGCTTTCTGCTGACACACAGGTACTATAAATTCATTTTGTCGTTGCATTTCTTTTCCCTTTCTCTGACGTTTTCCTCTCTGTATGAGAGCATTATTCTGTTTCCTTCAACATTGTAAGAATCAGTGTCTCAAGCCAATTTATAAGTTTTTCAATGTTAGCAGAGCAGCTCTGCTGTCTATCATCAGCTGTTCAGGGTGTACAGGTAGTTCTAGGTTAACACTAGTGGCACTGTTAAGATCAAGTTGCTAAGTTGGGACGTCGTTGTTTTCGGTTTTGTTGTGGTTGAACTTTGTTCTGCTCTTCACTCTATATAAACAAAATTTAACAATGAATATTGATTTTTGTGGGAATCCCTGTTTAGAACGTGGTTACTAACTAACGGTCAGGTTAAACACATGTCACTAGCAGAGAAATTAGAGCAGTGTTAGGATTGTTTCTGGCGGTGTTAGAACTTGAGTAAAACAGAACTCATTCATAACTAAAAGGTACTTACAGATTTAGTGGAGCATAATGATCTTCCCAGTTAGCACTAGTACATAAAGGTATCTAATGAAAAGGTGGCAAGTGCACTATCATGGATCTTTGCTTCTTCTGTTATCTAGGAAAGGCTTACTTTACTAAATTACCATCAGGTTAAAGAAAAAGTAAGAGAGACTGCTTGTAAGAGAGAAACCTTATCATTATATTAGTTTTATATAGTACTAGTTAAATGTTTGGACAAGCTTTCCAATTAGATTTAATGGGGAAACATGTCCAAACTTTTGGCTGGTAGTGTATAGTTAGTGTCAGTGTTGTGTTATTAAGTTCTTACCATCTTAACAAGTATTCTTGTCAATTTTATCCACCAAAATCTACTTCTCTGACTAAGTGTCACAGACTATACAGGCCCCAATTAGCACAACTCTGGTTTGCCAAGTTGAAAAACTTAAAAAACTACAAGATTTCTGAAACGATGTCCTTTGGACAGATGAGGTCCAGGTTTCAATGTTTGGCCATTATGCACGCCTCCATGTGTAATAAAAGCAAAAAAAAAAAAAAAAAAAAGCATATTAGCACAAACGCTTCAAACCCTACTGCTTAGCACAGTGATGAAAGAGTGATCATCTGGGATGGTTATGCTGCTACAGGACCTGGGCACCTTTTATAGCAACTGAGCCAACAAAAAACTTATCTGCATATCTATTGTGGAGTTACATTTAAGGCTATTCATCTTAAAGCTACAACTCCAATGGGATTGAGTCATTTAATAGGACAATTATCCCAAGGACAGCAGCAAGTCTCTAACGGTGCGTCGGAGAAGAAAAGAAGAGAATCGAGGTGTTACAACGGCCCAGTCAGGCTAAATGTCAGTCAGGACCTTAAAAGAGCTGCACATGAGCAAATACCTTTAAACCGCATTGAGTTGAAGCAGTTATATAAATAGCTGTCTGTTTCCTCTATGATAATATGAGAGACTGATAGAGTGAATAATTAATTCAAGTTATTGTTTTAGAAGACGCTGAGATGAACATATAATTTCAATTTGATTTAGTTTAGTTTAAATGATGAATGTTGGAATATCACGTTAATATTTGGGAAAGGTGAAGTTTACTTATGTTAAGACATGGTGAAGGCCAGATAATTTCTTTGATAAGTTTCTATAGTTAAACTTTTTAATTTCTCACAACTGTACATCACTGTTGCCAGTTGTACTAATCTATTTTCCTCATGATGTCCCCTACCTTTTTGAATTTGCTGTAAAACTTAATCTAGCAGCTATATCTATAATGCTGTTTTCCAACTGGAAGACTTTACTTCAGAAGGGGTTAACATGGAACTGGGTGGTGAATTCATATGAGGATTGTGCAATAAATCAGCGATAATAGCCTATTTTCCTTCATTGTGTGGTTTGCAGGAGAGTAAAAGTGGGTCAGTCACTGTCCTCTCTGTCTTTCTCTCTCTCTCTCTCTCTCTGCATGGCAGGCAGTTTTCCTGCTCAAAAGTAGATGTGAAACCAGTTTCCTTTCCTTTAATCACTCCTGTTTACAAATATTATGTTGATTATTTGATTTGAAAAAGGTCTTATAAAACCGTGCCTCATTTTTTGCACATCAAACCGTCCTATTACGCTGATGTCAGCCCTCTCATCTCCTGTTTCTGCTCAGGAAGCCATGATGGATCATGCTCTGCAGATGATCTCTTACATAGCAGACATCAGCGACATTGTGGTCCTGATGGCACGAAGGAAACATAAAGGCCAAGATGGTGACCCGCCTTCTAATGCATCCTCATCATCCTCTGCTGCGTCTCAGAAGAAGTGCATGATGATCTGCCATGTCTTTTCTTCTGACGATGTGAGTCAAAGTGTTTTATGTCTTGTTCTCAAACTTACTTTATCATTTATCTATTTCATGTTTTGAGTCTTAAACTGATCCAATTTATTGCTCTGTTACTGCAAGGTTGTTATTTCAGCAACATAGTCTAAAACGGCTGAAAACATCAGACAATAATTGGTGTCTCCTGTCCTGAAAAGTATTTCACATCATTATGAGATGTGCTATTTTCTGCTGGACGGTAGTTTCAGCTTCAGGCTGGCCTGCTTTCCTTCCCTCAGCCAGCCAGCGAGTTCCCCTGAATATAGTAATGGTCTGGCTGTCATCCCACTTTCCCATAGTTGGCAACGCTGAACAGGACGACGACGAGTTTCTTTTAGCAACTAATTACCTGCAGGATGCTGAAGGCCATGAAGCCACTACTTGTCCCGACAGATTTTCCAGATCCTTCTTTCTAATATGAAGAAGTTTGGTTGATCTTAAATATTTTTTATAGTTGAGAAGTTTCTCAGACTTGTTTTATTTCTATTGAGGCTTCAGTTTCAGATGGGTACACATGTTAAAGCCACACAGTTTAGAGTTTAGTTTTTTTGGAAAACTGGTATTTTTGCTTTAATTTACTTTAATTCAAATTACAGGTGCAATATTGGGAGAAAATTTACTTATCATCCTCTTTTTTCCACTGTCCAGGCTCAGACCATAGCCCAGGCGATTGGCCAGGCTTTTGGAGTGGCTTACCAACAGTTCCTTCAGACTAACGGCATCAAAGCCAGCGATCTGAGGCCGGGCGAATACAGTGACTACCTTGAAAGTCAAGAGCTTTACAACGGAGACCTGGCCCACTTCTCTGACTCTCAAAACCTCCGAGATGTAAGTACAAACTCTTAGGTTGCATGTCCTCTCACAAAATATTTTCTTTTCAACAGTTCTGCGTCCATATAATGACCTGGTTTATTGATGTAATACGAACAGATTCTCTTTCATAAAACATTTCAGCTTTTCCACATTTGTATATGAATAAAGCTGTCTTGTAAAATTGATTGGGTAGCAGCATCTGGTCAAGACAATGGCATTTAATTTTATCAGAAATTAATTTTAATCCAGCCTTTAGGTTTAAAATACTTTTTTTTACATGCAGCCTTCAAGAATTACAACTTCATTTTCTTTACAAGTTATGTATAATAATATTTAAATGAATTATTAGTATGTCCAAGTAACATTTTCAAACTTCCACTGCTCCATTACAATATGTGTGCACAAATTGTCCCTATTAATGTTTTTGTGCCCAAACCCAAATTAACTCTAAATTTTATGAAAAACATTAAGACATATACCGTAGTAGAATTTCTTAATGGATAATCACAACTAAAAATGCTGTTTTGGTTTAGAAAGGCTCATCCAAGTGTGATGCAATAACTATCATGTCCAGTTATATTTGCAGCCAGAGTCTGCAAGAACCTTTCAGAATTTGTTTTTGTACATGTAAATGTTTAAAATGACAAGTACAGGGTTCAGCTGTTCCAAGTACAAAGCACAGGGTTATAAAAAGAGAAAAAAAGCTAAATAACTCTGGTGTCAAGTGGCATAAATAAGGATAACATTTCTTATGTTGACAGCTGCTCATTAAATCTTTGTGTCCTTGTTGTACAGATAGTCATTACCAAGACTCCTGGAGAAATCTTGGGTCTTGCTGTGGTGGAGTCAGGCTGGGGCTCCATCCTACCCACTGTGGTGGTGGCCAACCTGCTTCATGGCGGTCCAGCTGAACGCTGTGGTGAGCTCAGCATCGGGGACCGCATCATGTCTGTAAACGGCACAAGTATGGTGGGTTTGCCTATAACCACCTGCCAGAACATCATCCGGGTAAGAAGAGAAAACAATGTCCAGACAACAGAAATAATTATGATAATGATATAAAAAGTAATTGCCATTATTATAGTAGTAATAGTAAGGGAAATGAAGATGGATGAGAGTAATGTGATACATACATGAAAGAATTTAAACAAAAAGAAAGCAAGACTAAACAGTTGTTTGCTTCAGAACAAGTTCTTCATTGTACAAGTGATTATTTTGTGTACTTGTTCTCCTAGAAATGCTCTAGATGGCACTGTGGCTCCAAACATTTTTGACTTAGATCTCAGTTGGGCTTAAGGTCAAAAATAATTGATTGTCTCATTGATAAGGATAACATCACAGCAGGACATATTTTATACTGGACACAGAAAATGAGTTAATCAAAGCAAAAACATTACAAACCAGAGCGCTGCTGGTTTTGGAAAAACAAATACAAAATGTTAAAATTCATATTTAAGAAACTTACTACTCTTTGCATCTATCAGTGAAATGAGAAAAACCCAGCCTTAAGAACACATACACCCTTGGATAATATAAAACCTAACAGAGTCTAAGAACTAAAATCCCCTTTTTCTTTTCTGAATCCACTATTTAAAAATCCAAGCTTCATGGCTCATTCAGTGTATTTACTGTATAACCAACCACTGTGTAGATTAGGTTGATTTAACCAGTAAAGGAGTCTGCCTTTTATCAAATAGTCTATTATATTCTCCTGCACCACTCAAATGGAAAGAATCTGGAAAAAGACCATTTTATTCTACCAAGGACAACATTAAGGATGAGGCTCACTTTGTCCCTCCCTCCTCTCCGCTGAAAGACATGTTGTACGAGTTAAACATGCAGATAAAAGGGATTGATGAGATACAATGTGGCACCAGAATTTCATTCTCATCTAAACAAAGTAAAGGCAATCTTCCTGCGGTCCTAATTTCAGGACATATTGACATTTTAGAAGGGATACTGTCCCAACTCCACCCCCACTTTCAGCTCAGTTCTCTCTTTGCTTTGATATGAGCCCACTTCCACTAACGTAACACACAACAGACATCAAGGAACAGCTTCAAGGTCCGTCATCCATGCTGTCTTCGCTGTTAAGATGGATAAGATGTACTCAAAGTGCATAGTAGATTTATCTTATCTACTATACGTCTGTAAAGCACTGAATCTTCGTGGCCCAAATTGATAATTTCGCTTGTGAATTACAAAACATGCTGGTCATATGAATAAAAAAAAGACAATTTCTTTTGTTTTTCCTTTTTGTTTCTTTACTCAGGACTTGAAAAGCCAAAAGTATGTGAAGCTCAGCATTGTCCATTGCCCCCCCGTCACCATGGCTATCATTAAGAGACCAGACCCCAAGTTTCAGCTGGGCTTCAGTGTGGAGGATGGCATTGTAAGTCCATATTCATATTTTCTGTTTGTCAGATTGGAGCTTTTACCTATAACACTGATCTGATCACTCCTTTGTAACAAAGAATAAAAAGTAATTGGTTTACATCGCATAACTATATGCATTATAAAAATTGTTCCTTGCACACTCAGTTAAAGCAGAATTTCACTTTTTTTAATCTGGGGTCTGTTTTCATCTTTCCTTTAATACATGTGAATGATGGAGAAAGGAACGTTCAAGATAGCTCCAGTATTTAGCCGGGCAGGCAGCTAGCAGCACAGCTAATGATAAGTATCTGGCAATTGCTCCCGTGTAAGTTGGCCCTAAAAACATGCTTTTTTTCCCCACAATGAAGTGCTCTGATAGTATCAACGAGTGTCCGACACGTACTAGAGAGGAGAAATGAACAAAAGTAACTGTATTAGCTGCTGATCGTCAGGTTGTGTTTTGTTTTGGTGTCTGTGTCCAAATCTCGCGGGATAATCCCAGAATCGCACGATAACTAACATCATAACATTCCATTACCTGACACCAAACGGTGGCAATCGCTAGGTAATACATATACTTTCATTCATTTCTCCTCTCTAGCACTTTGTAGGACACTCGTTGAGACTACCAGAGCACTTCATTGTGAAAAATAAGCACGTTTTTAGCTCAAACTTACATGTTAGTGGTTTCCCGATACTTGCCATTAGCTGTGCTGCTAGCTGCCTGCCCGGCTAAATACTGGAGCGATCTTGAACGTTCCTTTCTCCATCACTCACATGTATGAGAGGAAAGATGACAACAGACCCCAGGTTAAATAAAAAGCAAAGTTCTCCTTTAACATGATCGTGGTAAATAAAAAGAAACAAATTATTTAAATGAAAAATCCGACTAAATGTAGGGCTGTCCCGATTCCACTTTTTTAACTTCTGATACCGATACCGATACAGAGGGTTGAGTATCGGCCGCTACGCAACCCGCGATAATTTAGAATGAATTTAAAGACTTTGTGTAACACACGGGACATTTCACATTTCTGTTTTAAGAAAAAACCAACGTACAGGGTGTACCAGCTCAGGTAAAAGGGCTGGATAGAAAATGTTGATCACCTGGTATCGGCAACAGTATCGGCATATTTCAATGCAGGCCGGAACTTTCCGATTCGTGTTTCTTTGTTGGTATCGGCACTGATACCCGATACTGGTATCGGATTGGGACAGCCCTAACTAAATGTACTTAAAGCACTAAGTAAGCATATTTCAGTTTTTTTCTAAAATAGTGGATCTTAATGGTTTACTTTAATGTCTTAAAGATTTGCAGTCTAATGCGAGGTGGTATCGCAGAGAGAGGAGGAATTCGTGTCGGGCACCGCATCATCGAAATCAATGGACAGAGTGTTGTTGCAACGCCGCATGACAAAATTATCCAGATCCTGACAAATTCTGTTGGAGAGGTGAGACATAATAAAACCTACAAACCCAGAATAATATCACTATTGTTATCACACAGTATATTATTTTCCAATCAATTTTTAAACATCATAAATTACTTTTTCTTTCTTTGGACAGATTCACTTGAAGACGATGCCAGCCTCAACGTATCGGCTCTTAACGGGACAGGAGCAGCCAGTGTTTCTTTGACCGCATGCTGCTTCACAAGGACATAAACACTCTACAATGTTCAAGCTACGCAAGCTGTTGCCAAACTCAGAAAATATTTAGTATTGCACAGCAATTCAAAGACTCGTCGTTTTACTGCTGCCATGTGACAAACTTATTTAGTTATATATCTTTAAGATGTGAACTATATTTGAATAAGAGTGCATTATTTGAAATGACAGGGATAGATTGCAGCTGTCAATTTGTATTCATCAGATATTTGCGATATTGTTTTAACTCATGAGCTTAGAACTTAGTCTTGAGATGCATAGATCACCTGATCAGTCTTCTTACAGCCTGACATGTGCTCCCAACATGCCGGAGCTTTTACGTGTTTAAAGAGGTATCTTTATTCAATCAGAATGAAGAGTCTGTTTTTACTGAGATCTACTTTCTTTTCCTCACGTACACAAACATATCAGCAAGTGTCTGGTTCAAGCTTCAGAGAGTGCTCTGGCTTATTTATGCAATGTTTCCCTGACTGTGCCTGACATGAAGCAGATGCTGTATGCACAATTAATGGGGATTGCCTTATGTGATAGAGAGATGCTTACATTTTGAAGTATTTGCTGGTATGGATGTTCATTAAAACGATGTTTAATATATCTTTATGATGTTTCTTTCATTGAATTTCAGATACATTGCTCCTTTTTATGTTTTTGGCTACATATAAAATTGAATAAAAAGCTCAATTTGAGAATTTAACATTAAAAACATGCTGAATACTTCACATTCAACACTTAATCAGAAATGTATATAAAAATTATTATTTTAATTTTAAGATTGAGTTTTTTCAATAATAAATTTTTTATTATCCCTAGAATAGATTATAAAAAGTTATTTCCAAAGGAAGTATGAGCTTGTACGGAACAACCCAATCAACATTTTAGTTACAAAAACACTGGTTTCCACCAATCAGATTCTTTACCGGCATCTATTACCCGTGTACAGTGACCAATCAGCTTCGTGTGTGGGCGGGACTTCTGAGCTTCCACCTGCTGTCACAAACATTGGGAAGTCAATGTCAAGTTACCAGCGGCCGTTGGTGTGTTTGGAGCACCAGGAAGAGTTTATAGACCGCCTTTATTACGGAAAGGTAATTATTGACAACTCATTGTAACTTATGAGGTGATTAAGTCCGTTTATTTCCTTCTGAATTACCCTTGTAACCCCTGATAGCATCATTGTTAGATGCTAAGAAGAGGAAGCTAACATCAGCTGAATGTAGATTTGTATTTCTGCCTAGTTTACTGATAACCGAGGTTTATTTTTTCATTTCTACCTGCTTTGCTGTGGCGTTAACCTCTAACTGCAGTACTTCTTAGTAGCATTTGCTTATACATTGATATACGTTATATTTAGTTGCTCTAAATGTTCAAAGTCCTTCATATTTTTGAAACGGGTTTATTACCTAATTTGTAAATGATGTTACGGTGTGTGGTTACATCACACAGCTTATACAACAATAATAACCTGTTAATACTTTGCTGTCATAACTAAAGGAATTAAACAAAAAATACAAAAAGATTTCAGTAAATTAAATGATCAAAATATAGAGAAAGTCTTATGTCAAAAGTTGAGTTTCAGTCATGTCTGCTACTGATGTCAACAGCCACACTGACATCTGCAATGCTTTCAGGTGGATAGAAATCTTTCGACTGATTTGCAAGGGAAAATAGTCTGAGCAAATCCTTTTAAGCGGACACACCCTCCCACCTCAGTTTATTTATGAGAGCGACAAGAGAGCCCATTCAGGAGGCAGTGGCAGGGCAAAAGTGACAGCCTCAGAGCGAAACAGGTAAGCTGTTTGGATCAGGAGGATTTCAGGATAAAGCAGGGGATTGTCTGAGTTGAGATCACAGCGGTCACGAAAGACAAATGTTATTCAAACACATACAAAGAGCCCGTTGGAGACTTTTACCTACCTCTTTCATATTCTTGTGAAAGGAAAGTAATGAGGAAGACTGATTTCATTGATTGAATAGGTTAAACTATGTATTCCCCATGCAAAATATTTAGCTCAATTTCCTACTACTGTCCTTTATTAGTGGTTGACATTATGTATTTCTTACTCCGTTAAACATTTTAATATTTATGTTTTCTGTTTGTGGCTCAGTAAACAAGTCGCTCATCATTCTAAACATGATAGATGATGCCATAGAGGCAGCTGACAAGGCAGGAAACAACAAAATGTATAAAGTTATGACATCTTTTTCTCACCAGATTTGTTGTGTTTTTCAGCAATACATCATGGCCAGGTAACCGCTTGAAGCAATGGGTTTTTTCAGACAGCTTTATCTCTTGCTCTGGAAGAATGTTGTATATCGCAAAAGGAACAAGGTACCTCCTTCTTTACCTTTCAGAAAACATGTAATACTACACGCAGTTTTGACTTACGATGATTTTTTTTTTATTCAACTGAATGCTTGTAATTATTATGTTGTTACAGTCCAAAGCATGAAGTTTCATTCATAAGCAAAATTTGGATTTTTAGTCTTTATCACAACACTATTCAGTAATCACTGATTGTTTGATTCACTGTTAACATGTCCCATGTTTCTTCTTGTACAGATCCAGCTGGTCATTGAGATCCTCTGGCCGCTCTTCCTCTTCTTTATCCTCATCTCTGTTCGTCATTCAAACTCTCCTTACAAACAAGGCCAATGTGAGTGATAGTATGTAATACCTGCTCTTGCACAAGCAAACTTGAAGATTAACTCAGTGAGAGTGATACTTGTTCCATGCACGCACATTTGTTTTGTAAACCTTCAGCAACCACAACCTTCTTAAAGAGCTCCTGCGCTGTCATTAAGTGATAAGATGTTTATGTTCGTATATGAAAATAATTTAGGTCATTTAGTCAGTGTTTTACATTTTCTGCAATAAATTTATCTTTGTAGAACGTACCAACTTTCCAAGTGTGACATAACATCAAAAGAACCTTGCAGATTATCAGAACTAAATATTCAGTGCTGATAAAGGTTGTGTTATTTACTACATACACATGATTACATACATTAAAATTGCAATTAAAGCAATAGTTTTTGAAGATTTGATTGATTTATCGTGTTTTTATTCCAGATATTTTGTGCACTAAAGTAAAGCAAAAGTAAATTCTTTGTTTAGTTTTGTTTATATCTTTTTGGGACCCAAACAAACCAATATACACCATAATTTAGGCCACACACGTACAGTATTTTCCTTTTTTCTGTACCTCAGGTCAACGTCTTGTTTCTGAAAAAAATTTTCATCTTAACTTTTAGGTCACTTCCCCAACAAAGGCTTGCCATCAGCGGGCACCTTGCCCTGGATTCAGGGCATCATCTGCAACATCAACAATCCCTGTTTCCACAGCCCAACGCCAGGAGAGACTCCAGGCCAAGTTGGCAACTTTGACAACTCCGTGTAAGTGGACTGGAAATATAAAAGGACTTAGTGGATGGACAGAATAATTACATGAGAGATTTCAGACTGTCATTAATATTTGTTTGTATATTAATGTTATTTTATCAAAAAAGCTTTAAAGTAAGACTGCATGCTGCTCCATTAGATTAGAACCTTAATGTTATGTCTTTGACTTGACTTGACATTACTGAAAGGGAAAGTTTTACTAGTTTAATAATACTGTTTTGCTAATAATGAAATCAGAGAATTATTACAGTTTCTACTTTGGAATAAAGAGGTACAGCCAGCTGTTTAGTTTAGCATAAAGACTGAAAACTGTTGAGCCACTGCCCTCTTCTGTCTGAGGGTTAAAATCTGCTTGCCAGACTTTTTTTATCATCAGCAGTAGTTTTATTTCATGCTAATGTTTTATTTGAGCTAACAAATTATGATATCAATCAATGATTTTTGTCAATATTAACATATTGGGCAAGACACTGGACATTTATTTTATTGGCTGTTTACTTTTTGTCACCTCAGATGTCTGAGTCAAATACTGTTCAGATTTAACTAACTTATGTTAAATTGTATTTATTTATTTATTTATTGAATGGATAGGCCCTTGAGATGCAACATCTAGTTTTCAAGGGGGTCCAAATTGAGCATGCTGCATTCAAGAGTGCCACAAACAGACAACTGTTATTTACCTGAAGTCTGTCAACATCCTGTACACTCATTACAGTAAATATAATAAATATATAAAACAGTACTACACATGTGCGTCCTACTGAAGTCCTCCCTTGTGTTTCTTCTCCAGACTATCGCGTCTTTTTGTGGATGCTCAGACTCTTCTGTCCCTCACTGCAAACCAGAACTTTTCAGGTTATCAAGAGATGATGGAGAGCGTCCGGCTGCTGGGAGGAAGACTTCAGTCATTACCAGGTATGCGTTTGAATGTTGTCCTGCAATGAGCTGTGTCACTGGAAGTTATTTTTCCAGAGGAAAACTTGACATGTACCACATTATTCAGCCGATGATTTTTATCTTGATTACGACAATGTGCGGGTACAATACCGGTAGAGCTCTGTGTTACCAGTAAACGGTAATGACACAGTTTTCCATAGGTAACTTGGTGAGTCAAGACCATTAATTGATGCTGTATAAACTCAAGATATGTGGTTTAGTTTGTTTGTCAAGAATAATGGTGAATTATGTACATAGCAATTTCTTTATTAGAGCTGCAGTTTGCACATGGTTACAATGTGTTGAGGTGTGAAAATACAGATTATTAAATATTTCTATTCCCATTCAACTCATTATTTATTCAGTATATTGAAGAGCTTTTGAGGAAGACATTTAAAATGTTTATACAGATCATCAAAATCCTGATGATGATGAATGAGTTTTTTAGATTTTTTTTTTGTTCTTGTTTTTGTTATTATTGAGTGCTTTTCCCAGAGTTAGCTGAGCTAGACTGAGGGTCTGCATTGGAAAACTATTGTTGACCTGTATAAATGGTTTAAACAGGTGTTAAATGACAGACTGATTGTCTGATACTGCTGTTATGAAAGCACCTCACTGTGTCTGTTTAGTTTCTCCCTGTTGAGGCCAGGTTAAGTTACACAGCTGTCCCTGCGCAACAGTGGAGTGAATGAAAGAGCACTTTCAATGTGTCTGTGGATTTTTTCCTCCTCCTCTCAGCTTACAATTTTACATTTATGTCTTCTTACATTAATAGGGATAATTCACTGATCTGACACAGCTTGCTGTATTTTAAATGATTAAACTTGTGCAAAATGTTCACTAATGCTGTTGGATGGGAAATTTAGTTGTCGATAAAATCAATAAGATCTTTCTGAGTTTAAAGCTAAAGGTATTTTAATCATTCATTACTGGAGCAGATTTTTTCCTAAAAAAGAAAACCATTTAGTGCCCTAAACAAAATAATAAACACAAGAGTGAAGTCATTTATTTTCTTTTAGTAATGTGGAAATAAGTAATAAGGAAAAAAAGGAAGTAAACATCGACACATTTTGGATTTAACTCAATTTGTCAGCTAATGTGCAAATAACTTGTCTTTGAGATGATCTGCTTTATTTTGTAAGTGGTAATTCTAATTTAATACAGTATTTAGTTAATGACTCTGTAACAAATTATTGTGTTTTCCTCTGTAGCTCTCCCAGTGAAAGAATACCTGATACCCAATCAGACTTTCTCCACCTTTCTCCTGACCAATACCAGCCTGTCGCCGGCAACTGTGGACCAGCTGCTGAATGCTCAGCTTAACTTCCAGGTTTGATCTTTGTTTATCAAACTTAACTAAAGTCTGTTTGTGTAGGTGAGGGACCTGCTTAATCCAAATTTAACTTTTGTTAAATGGGTTTAACTATTCTCGCTTGTGCAAAATACAAAATCGTTTTGACAAATTGTAGAAAATACAAAATGTTCTTGGCTCTGCTTACATGTTTTACCTGAATTTATATTTAAGCATGGAAATAAGTAGCATTCAAAACACAGAATATTTACAGTTGTATGTCAAACTACAAGGAAATTTACATTACAAATATGTTTCATAGCCAATTTTTCCAGCAGTATTCAGTACATGAATTAGTCGTACATGATATCTTATCTTTGTTTCATCTTTTATTTGTCTGCTAACTCAAGATTGTCTAATGTGTTGTGTCTCCTCCAGGCTGTGTTTTCTGGATCTACGACGCCGTTGAAAGTGCTGGTGTGCAATGCAAGTGCACTGGAACAGTTGCTTTCTGTAGATGGAGGAGCAGCCAACATGACTGATCTTCAGACTCAGCTGTGTGACCTACCAGCTGACGTCCTGCAGGCGGCTGAGCGCCTTTTCCTCACTCAGCTCGACTTGCCCAAGTTCTTTACAGTAAGTGTTATTTAAACTCCCGTAAACTGGCAGGAAGCCTGTGGGAGAAAATTATTTATATAGAATAAACTCAAGAGATCAGCTTGAGTCCTCAGAGAATAACTTCTCCTACTTAAAAGAAATCATTTGGCATGGAGGCCTGTGTTACATAAAATGCAAGTGCTTTGTTTCCATGCAGTCAAACTTTTCTCCCTGACAGAGAGAGCGTCTGATCATGAACGGTGAAGACCTCCTAGTCATCAGTCAAGCCATCAATTCAGTTGCTGAGGAGCTGGCTGTACTCATGAATGATGTAAGAGTTATCTGCTTATTTATATATAATTTGTTCATATGACAGTTCTAACTTTTCTAAATTGCTGCGGCGTTTAGTATCTTCAAACTTATCAGGCCAGTCTTGTAGATCTTTGTGTCTTCAAAAGGAACTGTATGGATTTTTCTGTTAGTTTTCTTATGTCTGTTGACATGCATTTTTATCTGCATTAAAGGAGAAGTCCAATTTTTTGCAAGTGGGGTCTTAATTATGATGTAAACTGAAGTGTACTGGACACCTACGGTACTTTTTGGAGATTTGGATCCTTCCCTGAGATATTTGTTTCAAACGCTAAACACCAAAACGC
>JAVQJG010083757.1:0-25164 GCA_036024015.1 Craterocephalus amniculus | reverse complement strand
AGTATCTATTTATTGTTACAGTATGTAGTACCAAAGTCATTGTTACACTAAGTAGTGTCTCTTTATTGTTACAGTATGTAGTACCAGAGTCATTGTTACACTAAGTAGTATCTATTTATTATTACAGTATGTAGTACCAGAGTCATTGTTACACTTAGTACTGTCTCTTTATTATTACAGTATGTAGTACCAAAGTCATTGTTACACTAAGTAGTGTCTCTTTATTGTTACAGTATGTAGTACCAGAGTCATTGTTACACTAAGTAGTGTATCTTTATTATTACAGTATGTAGTACCATAGACATTGTTACACTAAGTAGTATCTATTTATTATTACAGTATGTAGTACCAGAGTCATTGTTACACTAAGTAGTGTCAGGCCAGTACATTTTAAGTGCCCGTGTATTCTTTACTTGTCATTCAGAAATCCCTCCTGTAGCTGCCTACAGAGATAATTAATTATCTCTTAACTTTGCTAATCTCAAGAGAATCATACTGTAAGCTAGCCAGCAAGCTCCCATATTGATGGTCAGCAACTGTTTCACTGACATGGTTGTTTAACATTGAATGAATGGGAAAATGTGTCCAAACCTTTGACTGGTTCTGTAAATCCCTGCACTGCAACGCAGGATGAAATATGAATAACCTCATATCATCAACAGAATAAGAAACTAGTATCAACACTAGATATTTTTTAACTTGCAGAAAAAGCCGTTTTCCACAAATAACACCATTACAAGCTACTAATGGCTAAGTGATCAATTTATACTGAGCAGAATTGCGTTAACTGGTATTTCACACTGACAAAAGAAGGATAGTGAGATTTCTATACTATACATCCAAACATCAGAGTCATCATGGTTGTCCTTGACCACACACAACCACAACAAACCACTTAAAAAAGGGAAATTAAGTAGGATGACTACAATAGTGCTCAGAGAAAGCAAGCTTAGCAAGGGGTTTTCCTCATTGTCATCCTGCAAGGTCAAAAAAAAGAAGGAAAAAAAAGCCCATCAACTTGCCTGATTGACCTCTGCCCCCTGTTGGCATGTTTCAGCCACTACCACATACATGAACAGTCTGGTTTTTAAAAGATAATTATTTTGTTTTGTTGTTTTTTTATTCCCTTCAGGGATTAATCAAGTATTATTTACTTGATTTCAATAAAGTAATCCCAATTCTACACATACACCTGCATATGAAATCTTACAATAATTTTTCAGTTTTCATTACACTTACCACAATCATCTATCACATCACCTGCCCTCTCATGTTAAATCTATTGAATTTCGGTCACTGTACAAGTATACTTTTTAAGCTACTTGATGAATTTGGTAAAGTCAGTAGTCTCTCAAATTCTCACTAGCCTGTTCACTTTCTTCGGCTCTAATATCCTCTAAAAACAACCCGAGACTCCCCCTGAAAAAATAACACAAAACAAGTCTCAAACCTCAAGTTAGACTCTTTCCTCTATTTTCATGTACTCACTCTAGTGAGGGAGATAGTGAATTAGAAAAACTGAAACTATAGCAGAATATTCAGAAATTTCCATATACCTACATTTAGTGCAATAATAATAATAATAATAATAATAATGATAATAATAATAATAATAATAATAATAATAATAATAATGGCTCATCTTAATCCAATGGAAATCGAACATCTTTCACAGTTTGCCAGGCCAACAACTGATGTCTGGACCCCATCTGGCCCAAAAGAGACTTGCCATTATTCAAGCCAGGCTGGCAACAGACATCTGGTCCACGTGTACCAGGGCTATAATTTATCCATAAATGCCAAAAGGAGCCTGGATTCAAGCCAAGCATTTCTGTTAGCTGGGATATGTCACAAAACCTTCAAAACACCAGATAATTTCAAGTTCACATTTCTTAAAGTAACTTAACATAGTTCTTGCTTTGCCGCAGGAACTTGGTTTGGAGGTGGTTTTCGCTTAAAACATGCGTCGATACCTATTTAAAACATAGGAATGTCCAATAACGTATCAGAAGTTACATGACATTGCCTAAATGGATTCATTATTGTTTATGTTCATCATTAAGAAGCATTTTGACACATGTACTGTACTTTTATGCCCATAATATGTTGTCTGTATATTTTAGAATGCCCTTGAATTTTATAAGTCACACTGAACATGCATCAGTTACCCAACTGAACTGAAAATGTTACTATACACATTTAAAGATGCACATCAGGCAACACTTAACAGAGCAACATTCTCTGAATAATCCAGAACATCTGAAAACATCTCTGTATATCAGATGTTATGTAAGTGTGAGCAGACCAACGAATAGCATTAAAAAATGAAATTTTATGAGCTCAGGATGTAAAATAAATCACATCCTATGCGGAGTATGTGAACTGAAATAGTTGTGTCTCAAACACAAAAATAAAAAAGTTAAATTAAATAAATGTAATTAATTAAATAACATGCATAACACTCAGAGATATGACATATCAGCAGACTTTCATCCTTTGTACCTTTCTTCTTCCTTTTTCTTTTCTTCATTTTTGCAGCGCTGTTAGAAAAAAAACTGGAACGTCACATTCAGCTTTACTGGAGCTGGAGAGTTCAGATCTGACACTCTCTTTCAGTTTTTGTTGAAAGTTGATGGACCATATACAAATACTACAGATATGATAGTCTGAATTTGATTAAAAAATATATATTTATCTAAATGTAAAAGTGGATAGACAGGCTGTTTCTTTTATATGCCACACTTTCTCATTTTAGGTAACAGAAAAATGTTTTGTTTGACTTTGTATTGCAATATATAACACTTTATACATATCTGATGTAATGATTTGTGTATTTTTTAGCCCAGTCTGTTAATAAATTAGGTTAAAATAAAAAATGTTAGATATTTATCTCTTTTCTTTCCACAAACATTGTATGGCTGTGTGAAGTGGTTTCAGTTAAATAAATACTTAGTTAACATTTAACAATTTATTTCAGAAATTAGATCAAACTGAATCAAATATAGTGCTACTATATATCTTTACATCATTTTCCACATATAAAGTAGAGAGCAAAAACATAAATACAGGAAAATTTAAAATGTTTTTAGATATGATAATTAAAGAGATTTTTATCTACTTGGAACATGATGAATTCTTCTGCCCAAAAATATCCCTGCGATATTCTGAGAGCCAGTCATTATGAGGACAGTGAATGCCACATGAATAACCTCTGAAAAACATCATCTTAGCTGCGCACATAGAGAGGTTCTTATAAGAGCTGTGCAGCAAAGGATGCAGAGGGTGGGGGTGTAGGACTGTGTGTGTGAGGGTGGATATGTAATAAATCACCACCACTTCTTGCCCTTGACAGGGTTCCTGATTTTGAACGGCAGAGAAGTTGGCTTTTGTGTCCAGCTAACAATAGAGAAACGCTGTTAGTTAAGGTTAAACTCAATTACAACCTTGCTCACTCTTAAATATATCTCCTGGAATAATCCATCACAATACAAAGCATCCACTGAATTTGCATGAATTCACATGTGAAACAGCCTGCTTATTCTATTTATTAATAGATGAGTAATGGAGGAGTAATGGGAAGCATCACTGCATTTTTATTTACAATTAATATGAAGCAGAAAATATGGTCTTTTCATTGTAAGATTTATACATCAAAAAATATTTTTTAAAAGTCATTTGATTCCTGCTGTCTTCTTAAATGAAGTAAATACAGCCTCTGCTGCGTAATAAGACATGACATGTTTCACTGTCTTATTATTTAACCCACTCACAGCATTTTGCGATGCCCATCAATATGGGGATCGTAAGGTCATTTTCTAAGTAAACATTTTAAGTGGGGATGATTAATTGCAAGTGGAAAACATTTTGCACAGTTTTCAGTCGTCTAGTGGACATCTCAGTAAGTAGCCACAGGCTATACAGAGAAGATGCAAAAAAGTCAAGATGACTCTCCAGGCTTACGTTACCATGGTAAATGTTGAAGTTCCCGATAGTACAAGTAGAAAAACACTGAATGTTTAGAAGTATGGCGGGAAGAGACCACTTCACAGCAGCACGTTGCAAAGCTGCATCTGAACTACAGAGTTTTGGATCTCATTCACCAACCATAATTACAAAAAGCATTTGCAAAGACCATGTCATTCATACATACCTTTGTGAATTCAATTTTTTCTACAGCTATACTATTTTATTGTTTAAATGTTAACTTAGCTAGGAGTAATTTAACCATTTTCTCACCTTTACATGCTTCCAATGGTGAAATCTTTCAAATGTGAAATCTAACTACTTTTTTTTAACTATGGCAATTTTCACTAAGAAACTTAACTATGTTATGTTAAAATAAGGGCTGTCAGTTTATTTAAAAGGGTATCTAATTAATTACAGCATTTCAGATTAATTAATTTATTTGATCACATTTTAATTGCATATCTGCTAAAGCAGTTGTGGGGAGTGCTGGTCCTCAAGGGCTGCAGTTTTTTAGGCTTCCCATGCAACCCTGCTCCAACGCACTTGTAAGAAAACTTTTTGTGAAAGAAAACTTGCCGTTCAAAGACCCTAGCATCGCCTTACTCCCCTGTGTCATCCTCATTACGTCCACACCCAGCTTTGGCCAGTAGTACAGATGGGCATAGACGACACACCCTCTTCTTCACCCCCTCCTCCTTCTTCTTCTTGTGCGTTCCTTTTACCTCGGAACTGGGAAGTCGAAACTGGGGAATGACGTCACAGCAGAGTAAAAGCACTCCAGTTCACAACTTGGGAAATTAATAAGGCAGCTTCCTTATTAAAGCAAATCTCTGTAACTCTGGGTATGTTTATCATGCAGTGCACACCCCAAAGCTGTAGGGGGAGCTCCATAGCAAAAATAGGCGACAGATAGAGGTTCGGATACCGGGCATTCTGGTATCGATCCCATACCAAGTAAATACAGGGCCAGTATCGCCGATTTCGATACCGATACCGATACTTTTCATGTCTCCCCCACCTTTTCTAGTTCTTTCTTTGTTTCTTTTAAAACATAGAACTGTTCTTAGGAAAAACAATAACATACATTTTTTTTCTTCCTGTCAGCGCAGCTGTTTTGTTCTGTTAAAAACTATCACTCAACACCAGTGGCGTGCACAGGTAGACGTCAGGTGGTGCTGGAGCACTTTCCCTTGCCCTCTTGACCGAGTAAGTGCCCTTAGCAAAGTTATAATTAAGTCATCATCATATTGTTAGTATTACGTTTGCGCCCCCCAACCCGCTCCCCCGACATCTACGTTCCGCTGCAGCCTCCTGTGCCAGGCCTGCCCATTTTGTCGTGAACGCACAAAGCGGACACGAAGGCGGCACATTGCAGCAACAGCACAGAACTGCAGCTGCATCCACATCTCCTCCCGCCCCGCCTGCAGCTACGCAGGTAACACGTGAGTCCAGTCGCCAGGGTATGTGTCCCCCTGTCCTCAGTTGTCAAACTATTTGTCTTACGAAGTAGCCTTTGTCTGTGTGCAACTCTCTAAATGACCGATCCTAAATCCGTCGACTGCCCAGTCCCACCTGTTAAAGAAGCAGGACGCTCGCCATAGATCAATTAATAGATGTAACGCGACGACCAGCACACAATCAGTGTCGGTTGTAAAAATAAATAAAATATATATAACAAAGCTCAATATTTATTCTCGTGTAGTACTGCTACTTCAGGAGAGTAGCTGCTGCTTAAGAAAAAACTGATTGGGAATCAAATAAACACAAAAAAATATTTAAGACTCACCTGGAGGAAGTGTGTGTGAGAGTGTGTAGTAGAAAGTAAATTATGTGCTCCAAGAAAACTGTGTCGGCTACCTCGTTTCAGTTTGGGCTCACAGATACACATCAGTGTAGATTTTACCGGCGGCCGGTATGAACAGGTTCATGTTGATCTTCGTTCATGAAGCATGCACAGCATGAGGGGCTTACTGGTACCATGATGCTTTTTCCAGAAGGAAAACTGCATATATCCAGAACATAACTACTGTAGTGCTTATTTAAGCTGATAAAATCTATGCATGTTTTGTTTACGATTAGAAGTGATCATGTGCCAGAAACGTAACAAGCAGCCACGGGTTGCAGTTTCTCTCGGTGCTCCGGTCACAGCGAGCAACATGTCCGAATAGTTTCTCATAACTGCACATCTCTTCATCTGCTCTTTTTAATCTGTGAAATCCCAAACGTGAAGCAAAAAATATGTTTTCTGTCAAAGTGGACACCTGGATTTTTGTGTCGCGTGTGTTTTGTGGCGAGGAACAGAAGCACAAGTGGTAACCATGGCTATACAGACACTGTGCTTCATACTAATTAATATTTCAACAAAACAGAACGCTTTCCACACTACACTTGCAGTAATCTCTACGCTAAAGCCTACCAAGCTTGCCTACCAATATGGGAACGTAAACACAGTCACGTGGTTTTGTGACGTAGCTGCAAATCCTCAATAGATTGCTGGTTTGATTCCCGGCTGAATGAAAAAATTGTGCCACATGCACCAAAAAAATTAGTTTTGGCGGCAGATGGTCACTCTCCCTGAGGTTGTAGAAGAAGAATCAGGGTTTTATTCAAGGGGAGGTGGGGATGAAACACATTTAGACCACCATTATTACTTATATATATGCTATTATATATATAGAGCTCACAAATGAGCACTTTATAAATACATTGATGTTTGACTGAACTGCATTTAACTGAATCAATTTTGAGTGAACTGGATTCATTTGGATTGAGCACAAATGATTGGAATGAATTCGTATTCTGATGTACAAGTATTTATGATATAATTGTAAATAAATAAATCATTCTGAATAAATAGAAATGATAATAAAATAATCGATGTGAATATGGGGTCAATAAGAGGATGATATCATGATTTGATCTCGGTTGGTAACCAAAATAATCATGAATTTACTGTCAATAACCAAACACTAAACAAAAAACAGGAATATGACATTAGTCAGTTTGCAAGTATATTATTTTCATGAATACTTGTTAGAAGAAAAAATAGGATCTGAGATATCATAAACATGGACTCTGAAATGACATTTTTGTCTCTAAGAAGTAATTCAACACAATCTCACAGCTTACCTAGCTCCTAAATGCTAAAGTGGCTGTTCCCCAACAAAAGAAAAATTGTAAAGCTTATTTGTTTTTTATTCATTTGTTCTGTCCAGCTTCTTCGGCAGCAGAGAGATGTCTTTATGCCGTTTTCTACCGAGCTAATTTTCTTTGTTAATGAGAGTTTTATGAATGTGAGGGAATGGAGCTTTGTGGATCTACGTAAGGGGCCCCTTGAACTTTATTCTTGATTTTCTCATTTCTAATACTGTATTTTGTGTTAATGCTTTACCTGACAGGAGGAACAAAATAAGAGCGAGAATAAACAGATGAGAAAATGAGAGGGTGAAGAGAAGAAAAAGGAGAGAAAGAAAGAAAACAACAGCAGTAGACACAATTAAAACCAACTTTGAACAACCTAAAAACAAACAAACAAGAAACTCCCAAGAGAGCTAGCTGATGTGTAAAGAAACTTCCTGTGGACTCTGTGAGAAAATAAAGCAGATCACCATCAAGAGCACCTCCGGACTACAAATAATGGGATGCACCTGTCTGCTTTTTAAAACTGGATTGTGGTTGCAGTGTGTTTTTCTTGAAATATTCAACATTTGTAAAATTACTGCATTTTTCTTCCAAGAAGTAACATGCTAACTTTTGCGTTACATTAACGTTACACATGTAATATCTCACAAGCAGAGGATGTTCTACGTCACTTAAAAGGGGGTAGCTGAACAGTGGTGTTTAATACCAAAGGTTACCTCTCAGAAAGAAGTCCTACTTGGATCTAACACAATCTTCTGTCAGTTACAGAATAATGCCCGGTGTTCTCTGTAGAAGGTTTGTCTGTTTTGCACACATATTTTACTTATTTTATTTATTTTTAAATTGTCATTACTATTGGGCCTTACAGTTTGGGTTGCAATTGTCTTGTATGTTTTACTGTGAATTATTGTTGTGTCATCTTGTATTGTTTCTGTTGTGCAGCAGTGCCCTTTTAACCAAGCCAAATTCAATTAAAGAATTCTTAATCTTAATTCTTAATCTTCAAAAATGTGGTTATTTGTCGGGATTAGCTAAAATAAAAACGTGTAGTAAATTAACACAAGAACACTTAAAGCACTTTTTCTTGGGAGACTGGGCTGCACTACCTAAAATAATTTCCTGTCAAAAACATGATACCTGACTGCTAGGCAATAAAACCAGATATAACGGTTTTATCCCAGTTTCACACTCTGACGTCCAGCAAACGTTAAGAATGTGTGGGGGACAAATTAAGCCCATCTCCCTGTATCCAGCATGTTTGAGGGCTTTTTTCTTTCAGTTTTCTTGGCTGAGTCCAAGTCTTCTTGGAGAGGAAGCACAAGAGGTCAGTGAGACCTCTTACTTCCTTAACCCCTTCCTTTATCACTGTACATACAGCCCTCCACCACCGCAGCAGTACAGATGAATGTCACCAACTAGATTGGACCTTCTTCTCTGCCACTGATATATAGTTTCATTCAGATAAACAGTTATTCTGTCAACTTGTGTCAGATGAATGTGTATCCGGGCCTATTAGCAGCTGTGGCTGCAGAATTAACTGCCCGCCACGTCCTTCACTTTACTGACCATATTGCGGTGGGGTAGGAGGGTGAGGGCAGCTCAATCTGAAAACACATACACCCTTCCCCCAGAGTGGAGCAGATGTGACTGGGAAAGGTGGGAATGTTCAGGTTGGGAGGTGGAAGAGGTCTCAGACGGTGCTCGTAAATACACAAAACATGGCAAGACCGCCTGTAGCTGAGACATGAGAACACACACACTTAGACATAAAAAAACTGCCTTATTTTCTATGTTTTATGGGCACTGCCATTACAGTCATTTTCCACTGTGGACTGTGATTGCAGCATTTTCAAGTATTTTATAAGGTCATATATATTTTGTGAAAGCATGTGACTTAAATAAGAATTTTTTGTCTCACTTTTTGCTCATCTATCTTTTTTTATGTCACTTCCTGTTTTTCTGAAGGTGGGAGATCAAATGAAGCTGCTTCACAACTGCTGGTCTGAACTTCTGGTTCTGGATCACATTTTCAGACAAGTACAGCATGGAAAGGAGGACAGTATCCTGCTGGTGACCGGCCAGGAGGTAACAACTCCCTCACACAACTTCCCATGGGCACAATGCACAGTCTGCCTCATTCACTTACATTTCACTCAACCTCTTTCAAAAAGTGTTAATAAATCTTTAAATCTTTCCATTAAGAAGCAAAAAAATGCTGTTGCTCACATAAGCTGAAACTGAATTTTTTTTATTAAATGTATGATACATATATATATATATATATATATATATATGTATAATTTATTTAATATATTTTGTTTACAAATGCGACTTGATGTGATGTCCAACATGATTCAGTGTCCTGCAGTGATGCATGGTGTCATTGTTTCCTCTGGACGTGTCTACTTGTGAAATAAAAAGAAAATAAAAACTGATGGTAAATGAACAAGCACAAAGATGATACTGATCATTGGGTTTTAGCTGATATTATCATCATGCCATGTGAAGTTTTTCCTCATTAGCTGATGCATATTTATTACTAATAACCTCATTTCCCAAGAAGAACAAAACCCAAACAACAAACTGTGAAGCCTGTTAACCCAGTTGTAGCTGTATAAAGACAAAATGAATATAGTAAAAAAGAGGAAAAAATCACAACAAAAGATGTGATGAAATCAAATAATTAAATTTTTGATAAATTGATGACAATAAACAAATAGAAAATAATCATGAATAAAGAATATGAAATATATGTAACTAATAAAAAGAAAAGATGAATACATTATTAAATAAATGAATTACATAGAAAGAAATTATACTATCAAAAGACCTAAATATATTTTTACCAAACTTGTGGCATTAAGGGGTTAATGATAAAACTCCCCCCCTTTATTATTTTGCTCATTATAAATGTGTGGTGATAGACTAATATATTCTGATTTATGTCATAGCCTAATTTATTTCTATCATTTAATTTGAATTTGAATGATCGTTATGTCATTGGGTCAAAAGAGTTTCAGTTAAGCCGAATAAACATATTTGAAAGCATAGAAACACATTTAAACACTGTAAACATATAAGATATGATTGTTTTTTGAAACTACACCTTGTGTAGAAACAGAAAAAAACGCTGAACATTTGGGAGGGACTCGAGTAAATGTAAGTTTTAATCTTTTGTTTCATTGTTAAAATACAGAAAAGAAAGAGTAGAAATTCCGACACTTTCCTCACAAGTTGGTCCCAAAAAGCTGTGAGTTCCACATATAGGGCTTTACTGGAGATGACGTGGAAAATAAGTGTTTATCTGTGGTTGCAGGTGGAAATGTCTTCTATCCTTCTGCAAAGTGAAGCTACTCTGTCCAGTCTGGTTCAGAGAGGTCAGGACCTGGCAGCGAGGCTGCGGGCGCTGCAGGTGGACCGCAGGGAGATCGCCTGTCTCAAGTTCCTGCTGCTCTTCAATCCCAGTGAGTCAACCTCATGTTCATGTTTTAACTAAAGAAACCACAAAAAAAGCAGGTATTTCTGTTCTCATTACTTTTTGCATTAAAGACACATTATGAAATGTCCCACTTGTAGGCAGGTTTATAAATATTTCATTTCCTACATTTTCTTTAGGTGAATAAAAGCTTTAGCAAACATGAAGTTGGGGATGCAGGGCCATGCGCATCCCAGAATCTGAATAGAAACGCTGACTTTTTAATGAAAAATAATTGCAGATTATCTGCAGTTCCTATTAATATAAGGTTACAAGTGTTTTCCAAACTAACCTTACCTCCTCAAATGAATTCACTTAATTAAATTTCTAGTCTGGACAAAAGCTGACAGTTACAAAGACAAGCTTGCCCATTGTCCACTAATGGTATTCAGAGGAAGAGTAATGGATGAGTCTATCGTTTGATAGCGGGGCCGACATTCATACAGTGGTGTGTTCAGATGGAGAGAGCATAGATGTGCTGGCCCAGATTCCCAGAAGTGTTTGCTGTTTAGCGCTGGCGAAGCAGGGAACAAAGCGCTTTTGAAGAGGAAGAGCACTTGTCATACGCAGGAAATATTTACCGTCTTTGCCAGCAGCTTCTCTGCTTGCACTCGCGCTGTCCCTCGTCTTCACTCAGGTTTGTTGGGGGTAATTTAATTGCCCTTAAGCAGTTTGAAAGGATGGTTCAAAGCATTTAATTACTGCGTGAATGGATTCCCTGAGATGGGCTCAGCTGATGTTGAATGCCATTCAGACAAACGGCTACACTTTTGTCTCACATGCACAAAGACGCATGTACCCTCACACACACACACACACACCCACACACACACACACACACATCAAAAATCACCCACGCACACCTTATCACTTGATGATACTTAAAGTAGACATTATGTATACATTTGTGTCTTAATTGAATCAAGTGATCCTTTGTATTGGAATATACCAGAACAAGTTAAAACCTTTAGACTTTAGCAGCTTTGCATATCATTAAAAGAAAACAACAAAAGATGAATGGGACCCTAGATGATAATGTTATTCTTTGTCTTATGAACTTTAGATCAACAAGTGTAAAACTTTGAAGTGAAAAGTTTAGATGCTAATACATTGCCATCAGCTTCCATTTTTTACAAAAAAACTAACAAACCCAAAAACATCAGCAACACATGCAAGAAGAGAGGTGTTAGAGAGGATTATGATGAGTCTAAACCAGAGGGGCAGGAAGCCAAATTCTGGCTGTCGTCTCAGCCTGAGAATATTCTTAATTTCAAAGACATGCGAGAGAACTTTGCTGTTTTTTAATTCAGCATCCATCTTGCATCCTACTTTCATTGTAAGTTCTTTCCAGCCAGTGAAAGACAGTTTGGTCCTGTTTTTGCTTTGTCCTTTTCTCTATTTTTTCCTCTCTCTCTTCCTCACTAGATCTCTCATTCACCCATTCATACAGTACCTATTTTGAGACATACTTGGTGCAGAGTTTCTAACCATTTGCACACATTCACACACCCGATAGTCACATCAGCCGCAGAGCCGCAGAGCTGCTTTCTGTAGAAAGCAGAGTGTGCTTCTGAAGCAGAAATGGATGATTTACTCTGAAAGTTTACCTTTAAAGTTCTATAAGTTGTTTTTTTATGAAAAGTGAGGTGTTTTTACATCTAAGTTCTCAAAATAATGCAAGAAAAGGGGACTCAAACCAGCCATAGTGGAGGGATAGAAAATGACTTAAAAAACTTAACTCACGGTGACAAGCAGCCGTGCTGCATTCAATGCTGCTCAGGAAGAAATCATAACTCATAGCAGTCTGTCACAAGAGGGCAATTACAAATTCAAGAAAAAAACAAATCCACACTAATTACTGTATCTGTGCAGGTCTGCTGAAACTCCACAGTTTTAAATCAGAGTGAAAAACTTTTCTATTTGCTGCCTTTTATTCAAATAAATAAATAAATAATAATTAACTTTTATTACTTGCATTTTATTATAACTTTGCGGGTGTCTTTTTTTCTTCTGTTATTATTTCCTTTACCAAATCATCCTTCACCAAACCATCCCATCAGGTGGACCCTTTCGAAAAGGGCTTAAGGTTAATACTTAACATTAGCTGATTCAGATGGAGCGAATGGCTTAAGTTTTTGATAAGAGGCTATGTGGTTGTACGAAAGTATAAAAACATCTACTATGCTGCTAGCCCCGAGCACAGTGACAAAGAACCATCATCATGTTTATACGGTGAAATCTGCAATGCCCTTCAGTGGTTGTATGGCATCACAATCACACCAACCAAATGAAGAATGCATGGGTGGTACAGTATGTGGGCAATGACATCCTGATCGTTTGAAGCGGCTATCTGTGTACGTAAAATAAGCATAAATCAGCCATACTGTGCCCCCTAGTGGAATCCTCTGGTAACTAAGTATGCTGACAGCTAAACAATGTGAACAATCATACTCTCAAGAGAGCCAGTTGCTTACAGTGCTGTAAATCAGTGGTCCCAAAAGAGCACCGGGGGTCTGTGAGGCTTTGACTGTACAGAGCCTGTGTGAGTGTTAAAATTAAGGTCATGTCCACACAGATATGAGTTTAGGTGCACTGAACTTTTTTTTTCTTTTTATCATTTTAACGTTTTCTTCACACAGCTGGTGTTTTGGTTACCGAAATGACAAACTTTTAAAACCAGGTTCCAAAGTGAATAAAAATAAGCACACATATGATATATATATATATATATATATATATATATATATATATATATATATCATATGTGGGCTTTGATGTCAAACTGTGATACTTGATTCAAACCTTGACCCAATTATTTTAAAGTACAGTAAACTCGTTTTGGAGAGAAGAAAGATTAAATCTCAACAACAATAGCAAAGTGGAAAAAAGCGATTTCACCATGAGTTGATCTTTTGAGATTTCGGTGCCTGTGTTTCTCAGATAAAGCAGCACTGCAGAATTCCTTTTCCTGTAGTTGTGGAGCATTTGGTAAAAATCACTGAGCAGTGCGGGGGAAAGGGAACAACATGCATCTGCAGCTCACTGGCCATCAGAAACTAAACACACCATGACATTCATGTTCCCCTCTCACTGCTTCATGATTTCCTCCTCTGTGTGCATGCAGATGTAAAGCTGCTGGAGAACCAGGCGTTTGTGGAGGGGGTCCAGGAGCAGGTGAATGGCGCTCTGCTGGAGTACACCCTGTCCACCTACCCCCAGTTCCAGGACAAGTTCAGCCAGCTGGTGGTCCGGCTGCCGGAGCTGCGCTCCCTCAGCACGCAGGCGGAGGACTACCTGTGCTACATGCATCTGAGCGGAGAGGTGCCCTGCAACAACCTGCTCATCGAGATGCTGCATGCTAAAAGAGCATGTGTGTGAGAAGTCCATGCAGAATGTTCCGCCACCATGTGTTGTATGTGTAGATGAGTCTGTATTTGTGGCAGGGAAAGTGTGAAGAGATGGAAAAATCTAAGATAAACAGGCTCACACTGCTATGTCTTTGTTAGGGCTTTAGTCAAGGTGAGATGTTCATTGGAGTTTGGATGTAACATGCAACATAGTTTAAAGATTTTGAACTGTTTTCACATCCTGCACAGCTACTTTAATGTGACCTTTATAAACTGGATTTTCTACCCTGTTTTCAAACATTTAAAATTAGATCTGTGGGTGGAGTTACATGACTAAATATCACAGAAATGCAACACTGCAGACCCAATTTTGTACATTCCACAGCTGCCCAACTAATGGCTGAATTTGGAAAAGAGTCTTGAGCTGACAGCAATGCTTATTGGCCATTTAACTATGATGTCCAGGTGAATGTTGTGTACAGTCCCCTGCTTTTTTCTAACATTCACACCTGTATACTTGTGGAACATCCCAGTGGAAAGCCACTTTGGGGGGGATGTTGATGGGGTGAGACTATTTGTTGGATGATCTTCTCTGCACTTTTAAAAAAGATATTTTGTAGCCTTCTTTCAGAAATCCCAAATTAATGTTCCACTTACATTTAATGAGCCCAGTTTTAGGTGCAAAACAGATTATTTTCATTACTTACATTAGAAAAGAATTCAGAATAACATGACACTCGTCTCATCACACCAGATGAGACCAAAGTTATCGTCTTCAGCTTGACTGAAAACCTATTTACAAATGCTTTATGGGGCTCTGTGAAGTTTTGTTTCAATCTGCTAACTCAGAAGTGATTTATCAAAGCAGACTTTTAATGGAACGCATTCCTATTCAGATGAGCATCCAATATTTTCTAAAAAAATAAAAACTGAAAGGGAAAAAAGGATTATAGAGAAAACAGCCAGAATCAACGAGAAATGTACACAGTAATGATTTGTTGGATCAGAAAAAAAGAGGAAGAAAAGAAAGAAAAAGTGTAAGCCAGGTCAGACAGGAGCAGCACGAAGAGAGGAAATGTATGAGCAAATCTCAACAGAGTGATCTGAATAACATGGGCAGAACTATTTTCTTTTTTAATTAAAGTGAAGTGAAAAGCGAATGGAGGCATGTGTAATGCCTGTCCTTCGGTTTGCTATGGTGACACGGGGAGGAAGGCAGCCACATATGGATTATTCCTGTTCCTTTGTACAATCTGCTAATTAGGCTAATTAGCAACACGCCCACCCTTACAAATGAAGGGGCAGTAACCTCACATTTGTGTCACTTTTTAACACCCCAAACTGACACGGAGAAGAGTGGACTGTTATAGTGGGGAAAGACTGAAACCGATGCCGTTTTGTGGATAACTTCCTGTTTTCCTGTATAAAGAGAAAAAAACAGCAGTAGGACTGAATCTCCTGCCCTGCTGGGGTTTAGCTCTGAATTAGATGGAACATAAGCAAGTTTATTTATGGGAACTCTTTTTGCTGACAGACAAATAAACATCTGTTTCTTTATGAAAAATGCAGACCTATTAGCATTCATGATAGCAGGATGGTGTACTGCTATATTAGCCTGTGTATGCGATTGAACTGCCATGTTGCTGAAATTTCTATGAATAAAACTGTGGATAAGATAATAGAAAGAACAAGATAATAATGAGTTATAATGAGCAAGACTTCTGTCGTCTGTAACAAAACCAGTCATTTTTAAATTGGCCCAAGGAAGTATTTAAGGAACTCCAGTAAAAATATTTTTGTTGACATTACTTTGTCTGAGTGTACACCAGGCTCGCTGCAGACTGTTGTGAGGGTGCTTTTCAGATTTTGTTTTTAACTTCCTCGGGGAGGTCACATGTCGGCTTTGTTTGGACGGATTTTTACAACCAGTTTTCCAAAAGTGGTTGAATTTTTTCATCATCACAGATCACAATCTGGATCCAGGGATTTTTTTTACTTACTATTCTTTTTCTTTTTTTTTCATTTTAGTTTGAGCTTTTAGCCAAATAGCTAGCAAGCTATGACAGAAAACTGGCAGAGTAGCAATAAATGAGCATGAAAAAAATGTATTTGAATTCTGTTAAAAAAGAGAGACGGGTGCTGAGATTCAGAGCTGTGGAGTGTGGGCAGCGAGAGAGGACATTTAATGCACTTAGAGATTATTCCTCAATTCAATCCAATGGACAGGTTAGTATTAAATGCAGGCTTTTGCATGCCAGGGTGTAACCATCCCAGGTCACTGTAACTCTGCACTGGTAAGCAAGATAATTACTGACTGATATCATCATCAGTGGAGAATATGACAGGCCTTATCTGCCCATGCTACATTATGAGAGATCTGGGTGTTAACGCTGCACTGTGTAATCGTAGAATCCACTGTGGCACTTACTGTCGCGTTTTGTCCCACACTGGTCTCCCATATGTGTTAAAACTCTTTACTCGGCCGTGTCCAGGCCATTTCAAGGTGTCATCGACAATCACTCCGCCTGCCTTAACGCAGTGTCTGCCCAACACACACACACACACACACAAACCTTGGTTTTCCAGTTGAGACAGCTGCGTGTTATCACTTTGTATAGTATATTTATGTTGTGAAGTGAATATCTACTACAATATGAAGATTTCAACATTTCAACACAGGAGAAGTTATCTGCTTTATGTTGAGGTCCAATCGCTATTGTTGTGGAACTGATTCTCTTGATATTGTTTTCTTTGTTTTTGCTTTTACTCCCCCCCCCGTGAGTTGACAGTCTGTCCGTCTGAAGTGCTTTTCTCCCAAAACAGAAAATGACCAAAACGTTTTCTTTTCTTCAGATATATTTTATTGTAATAGCATCAAACCAATAAAATTCAACAAGGTAAAGCTCCACTTGTGTCAGCTCTTTTTGCACAGCGTTGATCGTCCGCACACAAATGATTCAGAGTTCGTACGTACACGGTTCAATACAGCAGGCACAAGGTTGAGCCTTGTCTCGTTGCGGAAACAAACATCTACACTGAACACTGAAGAAAAGCAGTGGGATTTGTAACTTTCCCAAAGATTAACATGTCTTTCTTTGTCATTTAGTCATTTAAGAATCAGTTCATTTCATGGAAGAACGTGTCCAGAGAGAACTTCCTTTCTCCCTCAATACTGTCTATCTACATACCGTAAAGGTCTAAACAAAGAGCATACAGGCTGTGTTGAGGCCACCTTGACGTCTAACAAGACTTCTAATATCAATGATACCGTGATTTTTAACATTAAGATCTACTTCAGCTGAGTCAAGCATGAACCAGCACCCTACAGGGCTTCCCTGTCTACAAGCACCGCAGGAAGATAGGGACTGTCAAAATGGCTGCCGCAGCTGTTATGGTGCTTGAAAAAAAAAAGTACCTATGGTTTCTGGAACCAAACAGAGGTTAATGTGCGCACTTTAACACACCAAACCTGTGAAGAGTCTGATTATTCAGTCTCATTTTTCAGCATTAGATTCTTTCTTGCAAAGCATGATTGAACCTGGTGATCTGTGATGAACCGAGAGATAGAGGAGAAAGGAGAATAAGACCAGAAATGGAATCGCATCATGCATGCACATGCAGTTTGAAGGTAGCTTCTGACCTTGGAATTGGTCCTGTTTATGCAGTTTGGATAATTTTGGTGCAAAAAATGAGCTCATAGCCATGCTAGTTTTAATTCCGACATGGTGGGGATTCGATGTAAGGACCCTGACCCATAACTGTCACAACTTTCTTTGAGATATTAATGTGAGGGCATACATATGTTTGAAGGTTAAAATTTCTCTTCAGATTTGTGTCCGATTATATTTCTATTAAAAAATCCTATTACTAATCTTAAAACGAGGTCTAGGTACATGATGCCCCCTTTATCCGTGAAAGTCCATTGTTTGTTGCCAGGTTTCTACAAGTTGCCCCAAGAGAGTCCTAATGCCTCAACTCAGATTTGAGGCAGGCTTGTAATGTCCCCTTTCAGCTGAAGAATCTGAAAACAGCGAAGAGCTGACCAGACTGGTCCTCACTGTTGTGAGACATCATGTAAGCGAGTGTTGAAACGAATCTGATCGGAGAACAGTACAGTAACAGTGGAGGAGGAGGAGCTTCTTTCTCGTTGCCTTCTTGTTCTTTTTCTTTCATGCTTTCCATCCAGTATGTGTGTGTGTGTGTGTGTGTGTGTGTCCAGCTCTTTCAGAGTGATGATGACTGTGTGGTAAATGCGTCCAGGATCCACTTAATTTTCCGTTTAGCAACCTGTGTGAAATAAAATGAAAAGCATTAGCCCGGGCCCATGTCTCATGTTTCTGCATAACGAGTGTGTTTGTGTACAAAAGAGAACAGAAGAAGAGAGAGGAGTGAAAGGCTGACTGAGAGAGAGAGCAGGTGTTGGAGAGCTTAATGGCTGATAGTGTGAATGGCCGCTGCTGTCTTTCCCTGATGGAAGGAATAAACTTCCATTTTCTCTCTGCCGTTGACAATGAGCGGCGGCCATCAGGCTCTCCTCACAGACGCCTCGACATTTAATGAATCTATTACAAACTTCCTTCTCCTTACTGTCGGCCAATTTAGAACTATCGACAGTGACTTAACCCTCTGCAAACATGGGGACCATCTGTTATGTCCGTCTGTATGTTCCCTTCAACAAAGGAGAAGAGGGCAGTTTTCACACAGGCCTGATGCTGCACACTGCAGAGGTAAAAGATAAAACCTCCTTCTCTTTCTCCTCTTTCTCTTCCACTTATCTTTTTGTATCACATGTGAATCTTTCTTATTACTGCCTGATTTCTGACCTATGGGACTGAAATCATGTTTTCTCCATTAAAAGCTTTAAATAGACAAATGACATCTATTGTATAAGCTGACCTCTAAAACTATATTCATATTGGTATAACAAGCAGAATAATTCCTTTAAGCCACGCTCTGCCTTGAGACACCGGTATAGACTGCCATATTATGCACAAGTCATTTCATTCACTCAGCTTAAAAATTAAATTAATTTCAAATGCAAATAGCTACTGTATTTGTTATTCGGTTCTCAAGGTTGCTTCAAATACTTCATATGCAATTTGAGTTGCAGGCTTATGAAGAAAAAAGCAGATCGAACTCAGTTTGCTCCTCACACAGGAAGGAAGATCAAAGGCCACAGGTGGACGCTGGGATATGAAAGGTACACACGGCAAAGAATATGTCACTCTCAGAGCGCATAGGTGATGGCAATGATCGCACTCAATGCACAGACTCTGAATAAATGCAGCTGTGGATGGATTTGCCACTGGAGCTGTGTTTTACATCAGCAGGGAGAGATTATCTGCAGCAGCAACTGTACGAGCAAGGCTGCAGGACAAAATACTGTGACCACAGTCTGCTTAATTTGCACTGAAAGAAATCAGCAAAGTCTAAATGTGTGAAATGTTGGATGCTGCACACAGCTCACATGTAAGCATCCATTTCTGCACCTGCTGACTGTCTGTAAATACAATGATTTGTTGTGTGGAGCTCTCCTTTTGTACGGTAAGATAACATGGAGCATGTGCTGCTGTAAACCTTCCCCACACTGTTTAATACAAACTCCCAAATGATGTGAAACCACTATTAGGTCATGTCCGCTTTGTACCTGATGGCTTGAACCCTGTCAGCTGCACCACCTGTTTAAAATAAGAAATCCAGAAAACATGTTCATATTCAATCAGCATGATAATGTGATCTATAACACGGTGCAGTTATGGAGCGAATATGTTACTCACCTGGTTTCCTGATGCTTGTTTCGAAGAGAAACTCACAAAGCTCTCCTTTCTGAAACTCTCTAAAACACGAATAAGAAAGATAAGAAAGATAAAAAGGAAGCCACATCAATTTAAAGATTGCATCTGATTTTCAGGACCCACACATTTGTTTATGCAAGGCCAAAACAAGTGAAACAAAGTCAAGCACACTGAGCACAATACAAAGCATGCTTTCTAAAGCACACACCGACAACGAACAATGATGAAAATAATCTGAATGACAAAAGAAGACGATGAGACTTAAGGACGAATTCATTTCATTCCTCCTGCCAGCAGATTTGCTTTGTTTCTCCTCCTGATTCTGAACACTGAGTCATTTAGTCATAGCTTCATGTCAGCAGGTCAGATTGCTGCTTTTGTGCACCGTTCTAGTGGAATGAGGGGACATCTTCTGCAGTTTGATCTTCATCATTTACCAAGTACAGGAGACACTTTATTATAGCACAGGTGAATATGAAGGAGAAGCTTTTTGAGGGAGAAAAGATGGCCGTGGGTGTGTTTTTCTAACACACATACTTCACTTCCACATTCTGGACATGTGTTGCTTATGAACAGGCTGTGTGCTGCTTCACATTCACCAGATTTTTTATTTCTTTTGTGACACAGAGTGACAGCAAACTATTCACAAAAACTCACAGCACAGGAGGTTGTAGGAAAACTTTAACTTCTATTATTTTCTTACATCTTCCTGCATAGGAGTCATCTTTTGTGAATTCAGTGGTGCATTCAGGTTCCTTCATAGAGAACAGAAACGACGGCACCTAGCAGACGTAACAAGAGCGGCGCTCACTTTGGCAAGAATGAGCGGCACATGCACATGCACACATTATTATTATTTATGGAGTAAAATCAGTTGTCTTTCTCAACATTATTTTTCTCCTGGATTTAAAAATTTGTCTCTAGTTTCTGATTCTTTATTGGTTCAAGAAGTTTGATTAGTTTTGGAGTGGCAGTGATTTATGATGGATGGTTTTATTGAGTATTAACACAATGTAACAAATGAACGTGAACTAGATCATTTTTACACAGGTGAACTTAGTTCACTTTTTCAAAAAAGATGAACTATTACCATGAACTAGTTCGTTTTCATCTGTGTAAACTGAACTTTGAGCTAGTTCTTTTGAACTGGGACAACACTGGAAGGGGCTGTAATTTCTCCCACTAGTGCATTTTCAACTTGAGTCTGTTTTGAGGGTTCTCCTTGAAGTAGCAACATCTGGTGCTATTTTAGTACTTGAGTACTACACATGGGAAGTGGGACACTAAATTGCGAATAATTCAGAGGAAAAATATAAATTTTTTGTCTATGCACACCTAACGCAATTGCAAATAAATGAATGAAAATTCTAAAAATAAACTTGCAAGGTGGCAAAAGCAACAATGTATTCCACATCAAGGAGTGATGATATCGTGCTGATATGCTTCGGGAGTTTCACTGTTTAGTTCAGGAGCTGCAGCAAGGCCTCTTCAGGACATCGCCTAAACCTGTACAGTACAGTCTACTAACACGTAATCGATTAGGTTTATGCTGTTTATAAAACATTCAGTTTTGTTCTTTCTAATCAAACAACTACAGATAGATGCAGTAGGTCATCAACAGGGATGGGGAAACTTAGACCGTATCTCACACCTGGGATGAGATCCTGAATAGGCTTCCAGCAAAGAGCAGCTGAGATGACAGCTGATTACACGTTACTATAACATCAGGTGACCCTTCTGCCAAAGACTCTTCATCCAGTCGGTAGTCTGAACATGTTCATGATTAAACCTATCTATCGAAATGAATCGATATATTTGATCTACATTACATCTTCATAATTGAGCGCAGTGGCATTTGCTCGCCATTTTTTTCAGTTTTTTTTTTAAAAGCACAAGTGCTTTGAATCATGATATAAGGTTTGAATGAAGTGGAAAAGTTAGTCTGTCGTAGCTGTTGGCTCTGGTGACGCTTTCAACACGCCTTCTCTGATTGGTCAGCTATGTATTTGCCAAATGCAAATATTACAAACATCAACCTCAGTCTGAAAAAATGAAAGTTGCTAAATTTCTGGACGGAATTTCGTCTCTAATGTGAACATTTCTATTGATTTGACACTAATTTGATAAAAATGATTGGCGTGCGAATTATTCAGGTGAAATGTTGGGAGTAGGTGCCCTCTTACCACCTCACTGTCTCAACGACTCACTTCTTGTTAGTGTAGTTGCATAGGCCAGACCAAAGATATCATCATTTGAAAGGCAAACAATGGCAGAACCTCTTTGTGGACATAATGTAATCATTTGTACTTGACTTTTTTTTAAAGGTTTTGGTTGTGACAGAGAGACCTGGTAGATGTGAAATTCATGTGATCACTAGTTACATGGACTTGAGTGAACATGGGCCACTATATTACATAGACCAAGGAAACAAACATGTAGTCTGCTGTGAGATATCACAGGAACGGTTACCAAAAGTCCTGATGTAGTAAGCTGCAGATTTATTGTGCTGGACGTAGAAAACAGTTTTTATCTTTTTCACCACTGTTTATCTGCTGAGATTTGGCACACCTGCTGGGTGTGTTGAACCAACTGGTTCATAAGAAAATCAAGAAAGAAAGTCCTTTGAAATGAGAGGAAATAACATATCATAATGTGTCAGAAACAGAAAAAGTGTTTCGTGTTTTGCAAAAAGTGCAAGGCTGATATTGGGTTCATAGTTTTGCAAATGTAGACTGGTTTTCTGCTCCTTGTGTGTAAGGTTTGTGTTAACTAGAATGTTTGTTTTTAGTGGATAAGTGATTATAGGAAATTTGACATATATTCAAAGTGGGTGAAACTTCAGCGCACAAGGAGGCTCTTCCAACAAGGAGGTTTCCTTTTTTAAACAAAAACGTTTCCTGAGCTTAAAGTCGAAGGAAATCTGAAATATATTTAAAACTGACTTCCATGTTGAGTGAGTAACAAAATATTTTCATCAGGCTGTAGTGTTGGTCTTGTGTAGTTCTAGCTGTATTCATTTCTGTACTTTTCTCTAGACCTCAATTGCAGAATTGAAGGAGTCAAGTAAAATGATTTTTACTGTATAAACAATGTGACTTTGATATTGTAACAAAATATGGTTTTCAATGAGTGAATCTAGCAAACATCTGGTCTGTTCTGCTAATTGGGTGTGCATTTGGGTTAACTCTATGGAGTGTCTGGAAATAGATTTCTGTCTTTGAAATTGTGCTAAACTAATCATAAAAAATGCAACTGTTTCTGTTGAAGGTGCTGTTTAAAGCTGTTGTCAGCAAGTGCTTGCTCAGAGGAAGGTTTTTATCTTGTTACCTCTGGTGTAAGGTGGAAAAAACAAACCATTATCAGACCATCCTGATACACAGGTGTAATACGTGAAAATGTGCGTACAGAGCAGTACGGTCTCACCGTTCTTAATAACCAGTGAAGTAGAGGTGGAGCTGGTCGGTCCAGAAGTCTCACTGGTCTCTGGGCTGGACGGGGTTGGTGGACTGCGGCTCCACGAGGTAATTGGAGCCCTCTGAGATGGTAGGAAGCTGGTTGGCTGGGAGCAGTTCTGAAAATACATCAAATTCTAATCAAAGTGAGCACTGACAAAATAAACGTTAATTTCTGTGACTGCTTTTCTGCTCTTTGCACACTCACCGTGAAAGATAAGGCCTTTCTTTTTTCTTTGATCCTCTTGATGGCATTCCTCACCTAAATGGGAGGCAGTTTTTATGCCCAGTTTGACCAAAAGGCCTCACATACTACAAAGATACATTCAAATATTCTGCTGCACAGCCAACCGCAGCATGAACAATGGGCTGAATGCCATCTTACCTCACTGTTGTAAACAGCATACACTAAAAATATATAGAGGCCCTGTGGAGAGGAGAGAGGAACCATGAGAAAAAGAAAAATCATCTTTCATTGACAATGGCTCTACAATAAATCCACAAAGTGCTTCAATTGCTTTGATTAGTTAAACTATGCTTTTCTCTCTACCAACAGGGAGAATAAATTTCAAATCACAGCTGAGACCAAAATGTGTCTCTACTGTGAGTGATAGAGACAAGCATTGTGCATAAATATATTGAGAAAAATATCCTTTTTTCCTTCAATACTGCAGTTTATTGACCTTGAGTGTGGTCCCATCACCCAGCTTTATGAAACATTAGTGGCACCAAGGCTGTAAAAGAACTAGTTTGTGTCTGTGTTGTTCAATTACAAGGATGTAAAGTTGAGCAAAAGGCTGAATAATGTCCTTTTCCACATCGAAAAAGATTTATCAGAATATAATCTGGTTCTTGCCAGGTTTTAAAAAAGGAGGGTAGGTTTAAGAAAAGCCATTTCATCTTTCTGCAGCTGCTAGTTTTACAGAAATAATCTACCTAATGGTCTGAATTAGACTACTGATTGTTTTAGCAGGCTACAAACCTAATTTCACTTTTAATTGCAAACTCATGTGTTTAAAAGAACACATTAAAAATTTTAAGAATATATATCTATTAAGAACATATTAAGAATATATCTCTTAATGCCAAAATTCAATCAGATTGGAATTTCTTTAATATGAGCCAGATAAATACTATGCTGAGAATATTCATTCAGTCAGTTACAATTGTTGTCTGTCATCTCTGGCATGCTAGCATGTTAGCTTTATGTGCCAACTCACACTACAACCTGAAGCTCATTTCTTTCCTCACAAAGTGTAGACATCGGCCAAAATAGTTAGCTAAGTTTAATTCGGAATTAACATTTTCATTCGGAATTAAGTGTTTAAATGGTCATTTTTGATCAGTTTAAAGAGGTGCTGTCAGTCGATTAAACTTTTTAATCAGGATTAACCGCATGAGGATTAAAGTAGTGATTAATTGCATATTAATCGCATTATCAAAAAAGATAATTTAAAAAAAATCTATTTTATTTCATTTTATCTTTTAACAGGATATTTTTCATGATCTCGTCTCCATCCCCTTTCTACACGGGAAAATATGACTTAATACCCAGCAATCACAGATCATAAATGAGACCTATCAGTGCTGGCTGTATTTGTTGACTGGTTTGAGTTTCTGACATGTTCAATGACACTCTGTAAATGTCATCACTACAGTAACAGAATGCCTGTTCTCAGCTCTCTATATTCAGTAACATAAAGTGTCTTGCTCAGTCTGAGACCTTATGAATGTTAACAGATAAATATTAAACTTACACATATGCTTACACTAACTAATAAAGATTAATTAGATCCTGTGAAATGTCAGTTGTTAAATAAACTACATGAGTTCAAGTTAGCCATTGTCTGCATTTTATGTTCACATAACCAGAACATACAGGTCTGTCTCAGAAAATTAGAATATTGTGATAAAGTTCTTTATTTCCTGTAATGCAATTAAAAAACATGAAATGTCATACATTGTGTATTCATTACAAATCAACTGAA
>JAVQJG010083756.1:0-10270 GCA_036024015.1 Craterocephalus amniculus | reverse complement strand
TTTGATACATTAAATCAAAATGACAAAATACCTTTAAAACCACACAGGTGAGATTATGCTGAAAAGAATGATACCAAACAAGGCTGATTGAAGTGTATTTAAAGGTGAAATACAAGCATAAAATCAGATGCAGCCAAAACCGGCCATTTATACCCTGGACCCCAGAGGGTTAAATAACTAGTTAATGGAAGCCAAACTCACACTTCCAGGTCCCCTCTGCTACTGTTGTCATGAAAATACCCCAGTAAATATCATCAAAGACAGGCAGGAAGAAAGAAAACAGAAGAGGATGAGAGGAAGCAGCTTGATTTAGGCAGAATCCCAATGTTCCCCCTTCGCACAGCCATTAGCCCTCACTCACTATCACTAGCCCTAGAAATGAAGTCACAAGGGGAAACCTTCCCTAGGAGTCAGGACATCACTCGCTGGTCACTGCATCATTTAAATTTGGCTACATAAGCGGCTGCTAGCTAGATCGCTAATGTTCGGAACGAACATAGATAACGTTACTTGTAGCAATATTGTCTTGCCGCAGTTTTTCTGCTTTATTATAATAGGGATGTGAAATACCAGCTACATTAGAAGATGCAAAGCATCATGAGAAATTTATCTGGCCCTTCCTCGGCGAGTCACCATCCGATTTCCCTCATTGTGAAGGGCTGGATTCATACCCACTGCCCCTCGTTATGTCCACTACCCCTACATGCTTGGAGTATTGGGATATCACTACCCTTCATGGGACCGTGCAAAATTTAGGGGTAGGGCTAAAAGGTAGGGCTAGGGGGTATATTGGGACAGGGCCCAAAAAGATGAACATTTGGATGCAGGTTTTACCATGTTCAGTAATAAGAAACTTAACCTACACAGTTCTACATCTATAAACGGAGACATTTCTGTCTGGGAGTACGATTACCTGACCTATTTCTTCAGGGTGTGCAAATGTATTTGCTAAAGGTCAGGACAATGTGACTCATCTGACCAGAGATCAGTAATGGAAATAAAACTCTCATCAGTCTCTCTGAGTGCTTCTCAATGTGTGAATGTGTGTGTGGATAAGGGCGCTTTACTCACATGTGATACTCTTGTTGGGTGTTGTAGGCGTTGAATTTGAGAGGTTGGTGTTGTAGCTGAAATGGTCTCCATCATCATTTAGCAACCTTTCTGGGGTGCCATTTACCCTCAATATGAGGGGCTCAGTGTAGGTGTAGGCCACATCTGCAAAACAAAAACACAAACACAGGTACACACAGATAGTTAAAAACGTTAAAACGGACCGTAATGTTTTTTTGCTAGGTTATGAGCCGAGTAGCTTGGTGTGCTCATTTAGATTGCCAATTTTATTTCCTACTATAAGAAATCAGGAGCAAAGTTATTTCCACACTTGTTATAAACTCCCCTGTCATTTCCCATCCACTAACAATTAATTTGAAGAGAGAAGTTCTGCTGACTTCAACAAAGCAAGATTTTGTCTGTGTGTTGGTGTGTGCTCTGTCCTAAACTTCCATCTGGAATCAGTTAAATCCAACCCCTTGTGACTGTTTAGGGGTCTATGTGAATGCTTGTGAAACCTGAAATCTGTGCGGGTCTACGTGTGTGCACGAGTGTCTGTGTTCGAGAGCACATAACACATAATAATTAACACATAAGAAGACATTCACATAACATACGTACAGTAAATATACGTCTGGGTGTTTTATGTGTTCAAAGATACTATACAGCTCGCTAATGACGCTGTTATTACATAAACGCACATGCATATGTATGCGCGCATGCACACACACAACACAGAGGCATTCAAAGCTAGGCAGGACCGGGCCTCTGAGAGGTGCAGACTCATTCCTGGGCAAATGGGAGCCAGCTGGGCTTGATAAACACACACACATACGCGCACAAACCAAACCACGTCCTGTGCGTGGACTCAACACTTCCCGGCTATGTTTATTTACTCTGTCCGCTCTGCCTCACTTCTCTATCTGTCCTCTCTTTTCTGTCCCCTGGCTCTCACACTTTTCGTCTCTGGTTCACATTCCTTTGCACATTTGGCCAAATTCCATTAATAATCCACACTTTTATGGCTAATTGTATCTCTGTAAAGTCTGTTTCATCTATTGAAGCACACACTGTGTTTGAAGGAAAATGGAAGCAGGGTGACAGAACAGCAGATGAACAGAAAAGTGGAAAATCAAAAAATGAATGAGCTCATCCTCAAGGTTCGGCTGAATAGTTGGTAGAATAAAGAGTTTTGACTGATTTTAGAGCCCCCCCCCCAGTAAAGTCAATGGTGCTATGCTGTACTTAATGGCATATTTTTTTTATTTTAGTACTCAAAATAATAACTAACAGACACAAATTAATGCATTTAATGATCCATTTTATGACAGACACTTAAATCCACATTAACCTCACTGAAATTATTACTACTACTTCTACTACTACTACTACCGTCATTTAGCAGAATCTTTTATCCAAAGCGACTAACATTTGAGAGAACAACACAAGCATGAATTCAAAGAGTAGGATACAGCATGAAGGTAGACTGTTGGTCGTCGATGTAGTTATGTCAAGTGCTAAGATCGTGCTAAGTGCTTTTTTTTGTGTGTGTGTGTATGTGGTATGTGCGTGTATGTGTGAGTACACAAGTCCTATGTAAAATTAAATCACACAATTTGCTATCATAGAACTATCATAAGGTAAGTGACTGTTTTAATAGTTCATTTCAAGACATAAGGAGAGCTGTACCATCAGACTAAACTATGTGGTAAAAGTAGCAATTTCTTGTTCATAAATCTAAATATTTCCTCTGGTGTAAGTGTTTTATGAATTACATAAAAAGCTTAAATGAAACACTGGTTTACTCTGTACAATGAAATGTCAAATCCATCTAAAGCAAAGCTGGAGATAATGATGAACTGAATCCTAGGCATTATACCAACTTACCAGAGTGAGTATGAAGTTCTGCATCTCAGACAGAACAAAGGATATGAAAGTTACTACTTTGAATCTTTGTTTTATTGAAGAACAGTGGAAGATAGGGTTTCCATTCACTTTCATGCATTTGTTTGTGTGTTTGCACAGAAAAATGTGTGAGAGCGTCTGAAAGACATTTTGTGCATTTAAAGTTGTAAAAAATGTAAACAGGACCTGAAGTGATGGGAAGTACTTCCTGCTCTTCTGTTCTATCACACATGTAATGCATTCTCGTGCATTTCAACATCTACTTCCAGTTGTCGCCACAAGAGCTATTGTCTCCTGCATGTGGAAGTCATTTCTGAGCCTCAAGATGTATCCATTAAACCTCCATCAGACTTCATATACATTATGAATGTGACTGATGAGAATTGTTGCCCTTAAGGCTGTCAAATCTTTAAAATGGAGATGTATGTGTGTATTGCAGGCTATGTGCGTCACTGGCTCTAACTAATTAAATTAATTCACTAGACCATCATCATCATCATTCTAAATGCCTCCAATAAAACAATTTGAAATCCAACTGTGTAATGCATGAAAGCTGTAATAATACCGTTTCTTTGATCAGAATTATTTACAATCGCACTATTAATGTTAAAAAGTCCTTCATTGTTCTCAGATACACTCTTTGGTGAGGAGTATGAAAAGAAAAACAAACAATATCCTCACAGCACATAAACTAGTTTTATTGAGCATGAAAATACATAAACATTAACTACAGTGAGAGTGGCATTCCACGCTGATGAAGCTAAAATCCAGTGCCATTAGCTCACTCTGCAGAAGTGCACTTAGAAAGAATGAGCATAAATGACCTCCTTGGCAGAAATCTGTGGTTTACGGAGCACACTTTCGACATCACAGTCTACACAGGCTATCAAACAGAAAACAATGGCTATAAAATAAATGAAAAAAATCTATTTAGCACACATTCATTTATTTGTTTTCCATTAGTTTTTCCTTACTGCATAGATAGAGGTATACAAATATTCATGTGAGCTGTCAGAGCAGACGATTTCCTATTAGTGTTACTTTTCAAACAGACAAAGAAATCAGACGATACTTTTTAGAACGATTTAATCTGACACCATCTGTTTCCCCTGTGGAGACATGTGATTTCCCTGCTTTATTTTACATGTCCTGACTGCTTCTATTGTCCCCTTGCAGTCCAACAAAGCCTAAATTCTGTTAATGATATTTGAACCTATTATTCATATGATCGAACACTTGCGTGGTAAGTAGGACTAGGATCTTCTGATCAAACGAAGCCCTCTGTGCATCAGTGACCTCCGTTATGCGTTCAGACTTCTGCTACCGGCGGGGTTTAATGGGTTAAAACTGTGTGGATCTTCTGATTTTGCTAGCTTTCTTTCTGTAAACATTCAAAGCCACAATAGTTGGATCTAAACACATTCCCACCAAAGACAGAGTGCCATCCAAGAAGCCCTTCAACCAATTGCGTGTTGGCATTAGCATCAAACCACCAAACCACTCGACCTCAGAGACATTTCTAAGATCTGAGAAAGATGAGCCTCTAATCAAAATCAGACCAGAGCAATCAAGGGCTGCTAAGAAGAGATCCTTAAATGTCTACTAACTGGGTCGAGCATGCATGTTTGTGAGTTTTGTTTTTTACTGTGTACCTCTGTATGTTCACGTGTATTTGCAGTTTGGTCTAAGTACACGTGTCAGCGGCCCTGAAGGGGCGACTTGGAAGAAGTTCAGTCTCCTAATAAACAAACAGTTAACCATTAAAGCAAAAACACATGGATCACATAGGGTAATGATTAGCATAAGCACGACACATGCACAAAAACACACACAAACACTATTTATATGAGCAGGAAAATGACGTGACATATCCTGTATCACCTGCAGGCGAGCACATCCTGCTGTTCCTCTGGGTATGATCTCAGTTCGGGAGAGCTAGTTCATAGAACCATCGGCAAAACTTACATGGGTTTCCCGTTTTCTTTTAAAACCTTTCAAACATTTCAAAGGTTTCTCTAAATTACTTTTAAATATGCATCCACAAGAAAACATCACTAACACAGTAGGGCCTTCATGTCTTCAGAAACTTCAGAAACTCTGAACTGAGACAGATTTACAAGTATTAATGCACTTCTATGGTCTAATCCCAGTGCTACATTGGATCCTATATGGTAATAAACGAGTTTCCAGTTAAAAGAAACTTCTTAAATGCAAGCATTTCCCTGAAGTTACTTCTTTAACATGATTATGACTTGGTTGCAAAAGGCCTTTGGACACTTGATGAGATTAGATGAGCAAAAAGGCAGAGTTAGAAAGATGACACCAAAGTAGCTGTCTTAACAGCATTAATGACAAACTGAGAAAAATAACAAAAATATTGAGGCTTTTACCGAGACAAAGCTTGAGAAAGAAAAAAGAACACCCAGCTACAAAAATGGTGTGGTTTAAACCTCTGCTCTTCAACAAATAAACACACATACATAAACACGCAAAAAACAGAAGAAAGAGGAGGCACATGTTAATCTGAAATCCTGCCAAAAGCAAAACTCATACATGTGCGCACACACACTCACGCACACTCAGAGTGCTGTGTTGGAATATGTCCAAAATCAGAGATTATAGTTGCTGTGAAGGGAATGAAGTCGTGTAAGCTCATTAAAGACAAAATCTGTCTGCTGTTGAACAGCCTCCAGGGTAATTTAATTGTGTTACTTTGTATCTGAGATTCTTCTGGGTCATGGGAAAATAATCCACACTGCAAACTGAGTGAGAAACTCAGAAAACACACTGTACAGTAGGTTAGAGTGGTATCAAGCTGCAGCGTCTCCTCTTATATTGGCTTTAAGACACGTGTATGGGCAAACAGAAAACAGTTGGTATAAGAACATATACATTTATCAAATCCATCTACCCTTGTTTTATTTACCTAATTGTCACACTAATAGCTATGTGTTGCTGTCATTTACCATAATATCTCCAGCTTCTTGTTGCATGTTCTCTCATGGGAGGTGGATAGACGAGCAAAATGAAGCTCAAGTTAAAGAAAATGTGTTACTTTCCTATCCATTGTTTTTACTTGGGTGTCACCACTAATTTCATAAACTGATTACATTCACAACAGTCTGATTCAGTTATACTGTATCTGATTCAATATTGATTCATTAACAGATATTTATGCAACATTAATCGTTGAAGATTGAATACATTCACATAACTATCTAATAAAAGACTGATCCTATTTACATGGCAGGAGTAATCCGATTACTATAATAATATGATGCATCTACAATTCTGAAATATGATATTCTAAAGATCGTTGTTGACATTTACCAGTCGATTATCAGATTTATTTTTAAGTATGTACATACATATGTACAGCATGGTGACAGGACCTCTGGTCATTTTCTAAATATTAGATATTTGTTGAACATGGCGGTGCTCACAATCTAAGGTTAGCTTGTGTAGCTAATAAATAGTTTAAAGGGGAATGTAATCCAATCCGAAAAAAAGTCCGAATTTGACTTGATCTCAGTGAGAGAAGCTGATTTTGGATATATGACACACTTTCCCATGAAAGTTAAAGTGTTTCTACGGCCCTTAATTTCTATGTAACTCCACCAATTGCCAATTTTTAAAAAAATAGCAGAAACTGTAAGGTGTGGGGATGATCAAGGAGCGGAGTAGACTGACAGAAATGTCGGATTGAGTCACTGATACTGATTTACACTGTGGAGTCTTTTAAAGGGCTACTTCCCCCTCAGAATGATGTTTAGAGCCTTAACCATAGCATAGTGAATTTCCTGGATGCGTGTTCATGATGCTACGGAATCCGCAGTAGACTGGGGGTATCGCGGAACGCGCATTCTCCGCCTATAGAAGCCTTTAGGCTGAGAATGCTTGGAACACACTATCAACCGTCTGCCGCGGCTTCCATAGTCTCATGTACAGTATGCGCAACGGGTAAATGCAATGTGCTGCAATTTAGCTTATAAAAATATGCTAAATGATGTTATTTTGAGTAAATTATGGACGGTACCCACTCAGGACACTCAGATTACATTGGACGAGCAGTATGGAGGAATATTGCCAAGTTTTGTGGACTTTTATGGACCTTTTTGCCCAGGCGCCGTTCAAAAACACTGTAACGGAATCGAAGGAGAACGAAAATCTTCCCACATCTCCGGCTGCATGATAAATATAAAAAAGGTGTTCCAGAGTGTTAATCAGCAAGAGGGTGAGTAGAAAATTAAGGCACATCATTCTGAGGGTGAAGTATTCCTTTAAGGTGGAAAACGTTTCTTGTGCAGCCAGACACCACAGTGGTTGCAGAAGAAGGTGGTCCTGAACCTGACGGCTGCGTGGCTGTGAGCAGTCTGGCAGTGGTTGCGATAGCCAACTAGTACCAAGTGGCTGCAGACATTCTGAACGTGGAAGCATGCTTTATAAGCCATGCTGTGTCTATCATTCACAAAGGGCTTGCTGCCTTTCTGAAAGTGTTATGACTTTTCTACATCTTGATAGAGGGGTCAATGAGGTTTTTATTTTATTTCCTTGTGGTGTAGAGAAGCGCAAAGAATCCTGTAGGGTGTATTTTGAAAATAAAATTCAAAAAATGCGCATTTTAAAAACAACATAGGTAGTTTTCATCACAATAGTTGTGATAGTTGTTCATGTTGTTTACAGCTCAAAAACACATTTAAAGGTGCATTACTCTTTTTAGGGGAAAGTGCGTCCAAACTTTTGACTGGTAGATACTGTACGAAAGATGATTTTAAAAAGATCTCAGAGTTTACACTGGATTGAATATTGCTGGGAAAATCAAAACTGGACCTCCAAGTTTAGCCACCTTGTAAAAACTCATTTTGAAGGCTTCTATCCTCATTGTTATTTGTTCGCACTTAACACGAGACTCCAAGACACAAGACTTTAGGAAAGGGTATCTTTCATAAATAACAAGCTGACATGTAGTGTTATGTGATGTACAGGTTTTAGTCTCCCATACTCTCAGATACATGCACACTTTTAAAAACTAAAAACAACCATGTGAGGGGACTAAGCCAGTTTTGTTGTTAAATTTGGCAGATTATTTGATCTTTTTAGCCAAATTTAATTTTTGCCCACAAAAAGCACCAAAGAAAATATAGAAGATCTTTTTAATACATTTTTAAAACTTTGTGAAATACAGGATCTCACACTGCTACTCCACCATTGCATGGAGAAGAAGGGCCATGTTTGCATACATTCTCATAAAGTGAAGGACCTGATGCTTAAAATCGAGTGGTAGCTAATTTGACTGAGTGTGCCAGATAACAAGACCTCATTCTGAAAGTAGCAGAGCAGCTGACATGGAACTAAAGAAAAATAAGAGGAGAACAATATATTGTGCTGTTTCTTATGTAATGATGACCGATGCCAATCTAACTACTAGGCTGCTCTAGAGGTCTACAAACAGCCTTTTTTTTCTTTTTTTTAACTATGGTGGTGGTGATAGATCATTCCAAACATTTCAGACAAAAAAACAAAAAAACAATCATTACCATCACATTTTTCAGATGTAAAAGGATCCTGGATCAAATGTCTGACAAAAACAGTTCAGACTTGCCAGTAAATGTCGAAACAGTTATAAAACGGACTTGTGTAAGCACTTTCAGAGAGACGAGGACAGAATACGTGCCACCCGATCAGCAACTGCAACCGATTCCCAAATGTTTGCAAGGTGGTAAAGAAAAATGAAAACATGCTCATTTTCGTCGTTCAAATATTCTGTGAAAATGCCTCAAACAGCTCCGGGTTTATTTTCATCTTGGTGACATACTAAATTAGACCCAAGCCACAGCAAACCTCAAGCACTAAAAAGGGACAAGTGAGAAAATAGCTGCATCCACACACTGAAGCAAAGACATGAAATAGAGATGAGGGCAGCGAAATGCAGACATACACACAGCTTTTACTAAAGGGTTGGGCACCACAGTGGACACACATGAGGCCCTTCAAATCTAAACAGAAAATTAGCCCTTTTTTGTAAAATAAACAGTGATTTATGAGTTTTAAAGATGCTGTTTGAACCATTTGGTATAATAAGATTTTGGGAAAAAACAGTAACAGAAATATACAAAAATATAATCATATATCATCAATGTGTCAAAGTGCTGCTAAATAAATTAATCTGGTAAAAAAAATCCAAGTTAAAGTGACCCTAATGTAGCTGGATCTTTCAAATAAATATGTTGCTTTCAGCTATAGCCCATCAGCAACGAATAACACTGCAACATATATTCAACACTTTAATTTATGTGTTAATAATCCTACTTTAGCTCTGTTGGCACAGTTAAATTGTTTAAACTGTTGCCAACAACAAAATATCAATATTAAATTGTCAATATTAAATTAGTTGGTGGTAGCTTCTCATCTAGCATTCAAACAGGAAAGTTGTATCAAGCATCCTATTAAACATTTAAAAGAGAAAGGAAACAAGTATAGGCCCCAAACTGCAGGTGTAGTCCTTATAGGGCAATGATAATCAAATAAGAGATGCTATATTTACATTTAAAACATATCCATCAATATCTATTCACAGCTGTGTCAAATGAGGCATTAATTTATTCAACATATTGGACTTGTCTAGTGGTCATTTTGAGCATAAATCAGAGTTAGCAGCAGAAAAGTGTATAAAGAAAGAGAGACATGGGAGTGGGTTAAATGTTGGTGGTGAGAGGGCGTGTTGCATTTGGTGGTGAAAGGCAGCTGCTCTATAAACAGACAGCCTCATTGCATCTTCATGTGTGAGTGCAAGCAACACTCCAAACACTCAAAACAAAAGGCAATCATCTATCAGCACACACACTGCCCCTGTAATGACTGAGCAGAGCTTTATTTACTCAGTCAGAACTATCTGCTTTCTAAGTGTCAGGAGAAAAGAGGGATAAAAGTTGCTCTAAACACATAATACATTCAGATTTCCTGGCTTCCGTGCCGATGGTTCCGGCTTAATGTTATAATTAAACACCAGCATCAGACACTGCCACAGAAAAGCTCTCAAGCAATCCAGACAGAAAGAAGTCTCACTACATTTAAATTACTACATAATTGTACAGGTCTTCATTTCATGTCCTGTGTAGCACAATCCCATCTACTATATTGCCTCAGTAATAGACAGGGCCGTAGCCAGGGTTTTAGAAATACGTAGGTCCACTACCTGGCTCACACCTCCAAGGGTTTCTACACCTTCCTCGGTTTCCCTTTTAAATGGAATGATAAACACATCAATCTACCAATCTATCTATCTATCAATCTATCAATCTATCTATCTATCTAT
>JAVQJG010083749.1:0-13090 GCA_036024015.1 Craterocephalus amniculus | reverse complement strand
TTAGCTTCTCGTAGCAACTTTAGCACTCTGTGAAGTAGTTTCAGCTGGATTTTACGAGAAATATGGATAAAACTGAAGGACCTTATCTCAAGCTTGGATGGCATTACTTTAGTTTTTGTGCATCTGAAGACGTAACACGTTTTGTGGACTTAATTATTTATGTGAATTATTTTTACCGGACCGCAAAATGACGCTAATCTGGAGGGGAAAGACTGACGTTTGAGCGACTTAGAGCCTTCAAAGGTAATAAAAGTACATTTTTAACATTTTGCCATTTCTGTAAAAACACCGTTCATGTCAGCACTGTGGATGCTGCTTGTCAATAATGTTTGTGTAGTCGAACAGACAAGATTCTGCTGAGCAGTTGGAGGTGCAACATGCTGGGTTTCTTTCCTGAGGTGCGTATACGGGCCGTCGGATCCTTAAGGGATTAAAGGCTGTTTTTGGCAGTAATACCATAACTAAAGATGTAAAAACTTCAGTGATTTAGGTTATCATCAAAAACCAAAAAAAAAAATGGCTAGATACAGTATTAGTACTTAAATTATACTCTAATGAGCTATTTTCGGCTTAATCATTATTTGTCCAAACAAATGCACCCTAAAGGCCCATTCATGCTTGATGCAGATGACAGATACCAAGATGCACATGCACACTGCAAGCCTTTAGATGTACCAGGCATTTAAAGTGAGAAAAAAAGAACAAAAGGTGGTCTCATAATTTCTTATGTGACAGCATGTAAACAATGTCTGTAGCAGAGACTCAAGAAAACAGCCTACCATCCCAAATTTTTCAACATTAGCATCTTTAACATCTTTTAGAATAATGTTTTTCGGGAAGGTGGAATGCACAGCCTAAGATTGTATAGTTTTACTTGAGTAAAAAGCTTGAGTTTATACTTCAATTTTGACAGAAGTCTTAATCGTATTAATCTGTGTTATCTATACCTCCACCTGAGTATGTGACACCCTTAGTGGCAAACTTGTCCCACCACACAATACTTTATGGGACATTGTACAGTGAACCAATCCTGAAACGCTGCGGGACAGAAAAAAAAGTTGCAAATTGCAATTTCTCATCCCCAGGATGCTCCAGAGCAGGAATAGCTCCAGTATGTGCATGATAAATGTAAGTGTGTCATCAAAAACAAGTCAGAATCCCAGAGTTATAAAATTGGAAAGATGTGTTTTAATAATTCAGTTCTCGGTGGCATAGATTCATCAGGGTTTGTACATTCCTGATTTGCATGATTGCATCCTATAGTTACTGTTGGCCTTTCCTTTGGTTTGACAAACAGAGAAATGTCTTTTTCAGAAAGGAAAAACGACACAACCTGCTTTAACTTAATCCACATGAAGGACACAGCAGGACACTAAAGAAAGCGGTCCAGAAAAAAGATGGGAACCACAAACACCCATGTAACCAACCTACCCACCATCACTTAGGCAAGGCAAGTTTATTTGTACAGCACATTTCATGTACATGACAATTCAAGGTCCTTTACATTCGAAACATTACAGCAAAGTGCAGAAAGCAATAAAGAGAATTAAAAGCAAAAGTAAAATCACAAAATAAGAAAATTAAAGAGAAAGAAACCCTCAGAAAAAAATCACTCATAATAAAAGGCTGCGAATAGAATTTTTTTTAACCCTGATTCAAAACTGCAGAAAGTTTCACAAGACCTGTTTTAGACCCATACTGATGCAAAAAATAAGCTTAAAAGCAAAAGAAACCGAAGTGTTAATCCAGCGAATGTTCATGGCTCTCACACTCAGTGTTGTGTTCCTAGCTGACATAGCAGCCGGAGCGGTCCGAACCTGTCCATCTACACTAAGATGTGACATTCAGAGATGGCATTCTGCATGTACTGGCGGTAAGAAGTGGTAATTTGAGTTGCTGTTGCCTTTTTATCATTCACCAGTATGCCCATTCTCCTCTGACTTCTGATGCCAACAAGGTATTTTCAATCAGATGACTGCCGCTCACTGGATATTTTCTCTTTTTCAGACCGTCTTTGTAAGCCATAGAGATGGCTGTGTTAAAATTTCAGTTTCTGAAAAACCCGGACCAGTCCATCTTTGTATCTTTGTAAACCACATATCTTTGTAAAGCTCTTATTTCATTTTCTGATTCATGATTTCTTACATGTCAGGGTATATTTGTTAAGAATTTGTTCCGGGTTGCTGCAATTCTACACTTTAGCAGTGTTTGAGTCAGTGGTTTTCTGACTGACTGATGTAGAAATAGTGTTATAACACACTCATTCACTTTATATAACATATACTCTTGAGTTGAGTGTGTCAGTATCCAGCTGTGTGTGGTCAGCAGGTTTGTCGTGCAGTGGAGCTAGTGACGTTTCCAGGGGTCTTTTTGCCGTAGGCCGACTCAGCAAGCCACACGTCAGTGGTGGTGAACAGATGGCTGAGTGTGTTAAGCATGCCTACACAGTGCCAGGGGTCAAAAGAGGCTGTTTATTCAGTCAGGAGACAGAATTCCCCCCAATGAACATCCAAACCTGTTGCTACCTAACACACACTGTAGGATTACAACAAACTAACACACCACAGCTTTCTACTATTGCATTATGAATTTGGCCTATTTGTGTATTTTAGTTCAGCTTCTTCTTGGTGTTTAGCTAGCAAAGTTTTGCTCTCTGAGCTCTCAGTATTATTTACATGCAGATGTACTAACATAAATAGCTATACCTATTTTACATTGGATTATACAGGCTAAAACATTCCTCTGCTACATAAACACCATGTTAAACAATACATTTCCCAGGATTGTTAGTGATGCATCCAGCTGAGATTTTGCATGCATTCACAGACAGAGCAGCTGCAGACTGAGCAGCATGCCTGTTGGCTTGTCAGGTTGTTGGATAGGAAACCTCATGAAAACAGATGTCTCCAAAGATTCAGATAAGAATGTTTGACTGGCTGAATTCAGCTTTAAAAAAAGAAGCTAAATGCTCATAGAGACTATAAAAAAGCTCACAGAGAAGTGAGTTACCTTCTGACCTGAATCGTCTGCAATGTGATGACTGTAGGGAAGTTCAGAGCTTTATATACAAAAATAAAAATGGCAGGTGATTGTTAAAGCAATCCAAAACGACTGATGTGATGTGTTTTTCCTTTTTCTTTATTTAACCTGGTTAAAACAAGCAACTATATTCTATAGAACTGAAGTTCAGGATTTCTCTGCTAATGTAAGACTAAAGGGAAGAACCAAGATGTCCACATACAGTATGAGAGCTCCTGAATAGTAAGCGAAGACATGTTAAGAGTTCAGTTGAGTAATTGCTCATTAGCTCTGAAGGCAGCAGATTAGTTCAGTTTAACATGCAGAAGACTGAAGACTAACACAAGCATTTTCCTCCACCAGTAGAAAGACCTGAAGTCTTTAAGCAGCAGAGTCCATCAGCTTGTCAGTTACTATACCTCAGCCCCATTTAGCAGAGAGCATCTCATCATCTATCAGATCTGAGTGTTATTCTTTATTTATCAAAAGGATTAATATTTTTCTTTTTAAATGTTATTTTTTGCCTAAATTCATGTGTAGCAACTCCTATGCATGTATGAAATATGCACTGGCCATTAGCTAGCAATATATTTAGTATTTTGAAGGACAAATTTAGCTTGTCCTGTTTAGTAAAGCAAAAGATTTGGGGGCAGAAAACGTTTTTTAAATAGACAATGCTGCTGTTTCCTGTGCACATCCTCCCAGCAGCACAGATAATTCACCATGATATAGCAGTTCTGTAATGAGTCGGTTCACACTTCAGCAGCCAGGAAACTTGGAGGGCATTTTGCCATGTTGCCATCTATGCGAAGATATTAATCTAGTCTTCCTTTTGACGAATGCAGTCTTTTGCCTGTTGCTCTCACCCTGCTGCTCTTGTCTTTCTCCCCATCTGCTCAATTGAAGGTGATAGATGTGCAAGTGTGGTAGAAGTACTCGAGACCTCAGACGAAGATGATTCACTGAGCGACAAACAGAAAACCCAAACACAGCATGCGAGAGACAAAAACTTGCAATGTTTTTATGAGACAGTGACATCTTAAATCATAGTTGCTCTGGCAGAAAGATACACAAGATGGACCAATATTTCATCTTTCCTCATTTAGGATGAGCAGACTTTTCCGTAAAGGCTTTTCATCTTCACAATCATCTCTCTGGGGTCAATTTTCCCTTTGTCACTCTGGTAGATGAGTGATGAAATATCACTCCTGTCCTGTGTGACAACAGAAGGACCGACATGCTCGCCTGACTGGGCTTTAAACCACTGGAAATGGCCATGACGCCACTGAACTACTGTCAGCTTTCTGTTGGGGTGCTTTTGAGGCCAGGTCTTGTTGTTCGGGGAAAATGAGTGCACTGTCTGTTAAATACTGCTAAGAGTCAAACCTCTAAAAAAAGGAACACGAGGAATGAAAACTGAAACACAGATGGATTGTTAGACTCCCTGCTGCAGCACAGGGGAAAAAAAACACAACGCTGCTTCGACCCCAACCGCAGGGAGGCAGTTTATACCGACGCGCCTTGCCAACAGAAATATAATTTTGTCAGTTTGCTCCAATATCAGACAGATGTCTCACTTGACATTGAATTCAGGAGCAGCTCAGCATGTGTGCTACTTTCACAAATGGTAAGGTGACTGAAGCTCCACTGTTTCTTCTGTCTCTCCCACAATCTGCTGAATGCAGCTGTTTACTTCAGATTGCCAGCCACTTTATTTTCTGGTACAGTGGTAGAGCTGTAGGTGTTGGCTGTGATTGCTTTGCGTTATTGTTGAATATCTTGGCCTGATTTAATGTGATCAGTGTATAACTGCATTGCCATTGCCTGCTCAAAATAGGTTACTGCATGGATTTGACTTTGTAAATAACTTATAAAGTGAAAGGAAATAATCCTCCTAGCAGTAAGTTATTTAACCCTAAATGATGAAGTGACTAACTTCTCAATACTCAAGCATCCATGATGAAATCAGTATTGATAAAAGAGTCAGATTATTGGTCTTCATCAAGCAACAAAACAAAAAAAACAAACCAATAGATTGTTTCGATATGTTGGTGAGACTTCAAAATTGGATGGAAGTCAAGGCAACATATTCTTAAAACCTGCAAGGGTAGCGGGGAAGCACTTAAATGTTTGGATGAATCTAATTAATCCAAAAATGTACATAAAGCTCATTTAAAGGTTTTATTCTAAAGTGAAGAACTTTTTCAGACCCACAGTGCGAACAGATCTCTAGGTGTTGGAACCAAACAGCTCTTTAGCCAAAAAAACCCCAAAAGACACCACATATCAGTGACACTAATCCAAAAAACGAAAAGGGGGCTTAGATTTGATAGGGAGAATAAAGATTGGACTTTATAGCAATGAAAATGGTAACAGGTCTGATGAATCCAGATTTATCCTGTTGCACAATAATAGGAAGATCAAGGTTAGAGGAGCAGTGCTGCATCCATCATGGTCTGTGGGTATAATACAAGGCTGTGCGGCACCACTAAATCAGAGGTATAAAGAAACAAAAATCTAGACGTCTTTTTAAAGAAATGGCTGAATTGTGATAAAAACGACAATAAAAAAGCCTAAACTACATTTGAATAGAGTTTCAAATTGTTACGGTTTTAAAATATTGACAGGAGGGGAGTTCCCAGTTTGGAAAATGTCACCTCTACCGTATACTGCCTATTTGTTTTTCTGGGTTTTTCTCAACATCAGCAGTCAGTGGCAATCAGTTAGCTCTACCTCAGACACATCATCAGTGAAGCACGTAAATAAGATTATGTGTTATTTTGTGTTAATGGTTGTTTTGAGTGACCTCTGACACAAACAAATAAATATATGTTTAGGGGGAATTTTTCTCAGCCGCATCAGAAAGTCCATTATATCCGTCTGGTAGTTTTTGTGTATTTTGAGCATCTGTTGACTTCTTCACATTTTTGTTTCTACGTCTGAATGGCTTTAGATATTAAAACTGCATTAATATCATAAAGGCTGTCATCATCTTACCAAGTAATCATTATATAAGTGGCATAAAATCCTCAAAAAAAGAAGTTAAATGCCTTAATGCCTATGAACATTTCATGACAAGCCTGGATGAAGCGGCAGGTTTTTTTTTTTTTTAAAAACCTCTCAGAAAAACAGGTCATTTCAGTCAATCATGGGAATTACAGTCCGTTAGCATGTAATGAAGCCTTTCAGTTCTCTGCTTTGAGGCTCTTCTCCAGAATAATTCTATTTCTCTGGTCGTATTTATGTCACTCACCTTGTTGGGCTTGTGCTATTGTTACAGTGGTCAAACTTGGGTATCTTAAATGGTCTCATCGCTAGAGAATGTTTCAAAAGTCTTTTTTTGAAAGTGGGCACATGTCTGTTTATGTGACATTATGCCAGTTTTACATCTGTGGAAATGAAAGCATAACACAAACAGCAGACCAAAGATCGGACAGAGAGAAGATCAGGAGAAAAATTGTTCATCTGAGTCAAGTTTCAAGTCACTGGAAATGTGGTTTAAGTGTGATTTGAGTCTGAGTCCCAGATGAGAGTTCCCATATCGGGTCTCTATGATATTCTACTATTCTAGAGTAATTTAGAAGTTGCTTTTATCCAAAGCTACTAACATCTGAGTACACCAGTGATGCTAACACTGGGACCAGGGACAGTGGCTCAAGAAGTGTACAGCTATACGAGTGCAAGGAGGGTTAAGTGTCTTGCCAACCTTCTGGTCTCGTGTGACCTGCTCGACCACCTGGGCCACTGCTGCCCCTTGTGTAGATTACTAAATCTACAGAATAGTCAATTCTGGATAGATAAAAAAAGAAGGAAACAAGCATTACTTCTGTATAGCGTTCTAGCGATGTCATTTACATCATGTGATTCAAAACAAAAAATATGTGAATCATTCCTACAATTTATCCTCTAAGTACCATGAATGCTATCTTAAATCATGTCCGTGTAATAAATTCAGGAATAAACATTTTTGGGACTTGAATTGGAGATATTTTTAGTGCAGTACAAACATCACAAATAAGCAAACTTTCTACTGATTGCAATGCAAAACTTGTGACTTTTGTCAAACATCCCATTATCTTTAATGTATAGAGCATACACAGCCACCTGTGGTGGTCATGTGAGATTTCCTCTGTGCTGTCAGATTGTTTTCCCTCTGCACCAGTGTTTGCTCAAAAATATACTTCATGGTTTTTGGTAAAACTTCACCTCCCTGTAGTATTTCAGAAAAAAGGAGAATTTCCTTTCATTGATTTTCTGTTCTCTTGTAACCAAGAATAGTGCAGTGTGCCGAGTCCCTTGTGTGAGCTGTTCTGTTCTAGACAAGCCAGCGGTTGGGGGCAGGCTGTGGGGTGGGAACCGAGTAGAAGGGAGCCGACAGCGAACGAGTCTGTGAGAGCCTCCCATGACAGTCGGTCCCAGACGAAGAGTCCAAATATACAACGAGCCAGCAAGCAAAACAGAGAGCCACGTCTTAAGCCTGAGGAGAGAAAACAGAGAGGGAGCTACAGTACAGGAGTAGAGAGCTCAGGAATAAGATGACACAGCATGCAAAAGCCTCCTGAGAGGCTAATGAGTTTGGCCAGGTTCCCGTGAAATGCCGCACCACACAGCGAAGCAGACACTCTTTAGATGTAATGGAAAAAAAAAAAAAAAATCTGTATATATTTTTTCAGCATCAGAGAAGGCAATATCTTATCTTATCTAATTATAAGTGAAGTCTAAAGATGCTGTAGCTTAAAAACAGTCATGCTCTTGCTGTTGGATGCCTGCACCGACTGAATCTCATGGTTATTCCATTATCGTTTGAGGGAACATTAAGCCATCACGTAGTTTGGAGCTGGAATGAAGAGAAATGAAGAAGCATTAGTAATATTGACCATATTCACTGATCAATATCCATTTATGCTTTCATTGTTGCTGTGTCTGGCTGAAGTGGACCCTGAAATGACCCTGTCTTTCACCATATTTCCCTTTCTTTCGGCCACCTCCTGCTTCCATACTTTACCCATCTTATGCAGAGGGTCTGTACCAGCTGAGAGGTCGGCGCTGTCCCCCTCAGAGCAGCATTGAAGGGCTGGAGGACGCAGAGGTAGGAGCCCGGTTAATGCTCTCCTATGCAGCCCCAGTGATGTCACAAAATGCTGCTGCTTCTCTCTTTTCCTCTTTGAGCCTCCACTTTTTAGTATCTCTTTTCCCTTTTGTAGCGGAAATGTAAGACCCATGTGCTGCTGCTCGTGGTGCATGGGGGAAACATCTTGGACACAGCAGGCGGGGACCCCAGCACAAAGGCCGGTGACGTGGCCACGCTGGCCTCAGTGCTAGAGAAGGTCACCCGGGCGCATTTCCAGGCTGCGGCAGAGCACGTGATGATCAAGCTGGTGCCGTGTCCGGCCGTGTGTGCTGAAGCCTTCTCACTGGTGTCCAAGTAAGTACCGTTGCTACAACGAAAAGCTTCACTGACCACATTTATGACTGAATAAAATCCAGAGCACTTTTTAATTTTTTTCTTTTAGATCTGGAGGAATAATCATGGAAGGATATTTATTATTTGTTGTCTATCAAATTATACAGTATTTAAAATATACTACTGCCTTCAGCAGAATTCCACCATATTTCATGAGCGACTCTTGTGTATTACAGGTGTAAAAACAACCTTAACAAAGTGGCTGGAGCCCGCTGTGATAAACAGCTTAGCCTTATTTATGTTACAGACCAAAGGGAGGACACTGTGATGCAGCAAGGTTTGCACCTCGCTCCGTTTTGGCAGGAGATGCAGTAACACTGTTCAGTCTGTTTTGTGCTGCCAAAGATAACGTTACATACTGTCTTTCCCTCTGAGCTTTACAGCGACTTAAGTATTGTTTCCTAATGAAATCTGCATGCCGTGGTATTAAACACACTTGGTGTATTTTGGCACATAATCAGTTCATTAGAAACAAACAGACACCATCTCTAAATATGAGATAAGAAACTTACTCTGAAGTTGGCAGCTTTCACTCATTACTGTATTAATGAGAATCTTGTGTCACATCAGTCATTCAACAGGCTGAAATGTGGTGTTTAGTTATTATTTTCGAATGATTTCATTCATCATTCAAATGTTGTACACAAATAGAGCACACCTCAAAGGCTTCAATGAATTTCTGTGACAATATGACATGTTAGTTATGAGTCTGAGGCCTGTCTGTGTTGTGGGAATGTCTAAATTAAATGAAACAAATACATAGTTATTGAGTTAACCTGGATTGCCTGCATGAGCAATTTTTTCTCTGATCTATTGTATCTTTTCTGTGGCACATGGAGATCAGTCGGTAAAAAAAAATCACCACTGCACTTTATCAACCAAGCAACCTCTCATGTGCTGTTATGGTTGATAACACGAGTGATCCTACTTTGTTTGAGTTTGACAATCTATACGTTTGGAGACACAAATCTCCTTCACCGAGTCCCTGAACTCTGCAACAATGGAACGCTCAGTTAATTTATTTCAACTCTGCTTTTCCACAATCCTTGTTCAGTTAGCATCCTGTCCCTGTAGGCAACATATGGTTGTCTAATTCCATGGAGTTTTCTTTAAATCACTTTTCTAGATTTAAAAGAATTTCAACGAAATGTAGTCCACTCATTTAGCATGGTGGTAACTCCCACAGCACCAGTTCATCAAAAGCAAAACAAGAAAGAATTAATGGGAATCAGAAGCATAATGATCACTTTCTTTCTTTTCTTTTTTTTTGCATCAAATCAGATCCATCATTCATTCACAACTTAGTCAGCTGTTTTTTTTAAGTCTTATGAAGAATAAAACAATAAGAAGAATCATGTCGCTGTCACCTAAGATGTAAATGCCCATGGATGTTAACTATAGAATAAAGTTGAGTGCTTTTCGAGATCGATTTATTTGAGTGTTTTCTTTAACGCCGGCCCTGTCAGGCAACTAGATGATCATTTACAGACATTGGTCACTCAAGTGCGTGGATTTGAAAGACACTGCTCTTTAAAGGAGCGCTCCCACCTTCCAAACTGCACTCCGTGATGGGCCCAAATCCCACTTGACACCCATGCTAAAGGCACAATAACAAAAGCTTAGCAGTTAAGGAGGTGGTGTTAGTGAGTGGAGAAAGATTATATAGGACTTGCTGTATGAATATGAATATATATTGGAGTCAGTCAGCCAAGTCAGTGATTGTATTTCACAAAGATGAGGTGTTTCTTGTAATCAGATTGTATTCTGCCAACCATACTTCACAGTTTTATTTCCACTTGGCTCCATTTAGTCGATCCTCTTAAGATGAATAAAACTGAGCGCATATAAAAGGATTTTCCTTCATTCTTTCTTTTGGATGTAATTCTTTTTCTTAAATAGTCTCAAATATTAAAAGCTGTTACTGTTTAAAGAGGCAAAAGTGGTGCCACTTGCATGACAGCACATGCCTGGAAGCCACAGTGTCTGGGCGAGGATGACAGAGGTGGTGAAGGTTAATTGAGAAAGTACATGGACCGAAAGCCTCCAAACACAGTGTTAATAAATGAGCTGAAGAGATTTCTGAGCCCTGGTAAGCATGTGGAATATTAAACTTTAACCATTTTTGAATACTGATGTTTTAATGGTCAAAGGGCTTCGCCTTTGGGTATGAATGGTTACATTACATTATAGTTTTTATCCAATCCTGAGGTCACTTGTGCTGTGATCAGTTTGGCTAATTAATTTGGTCATTACAGCTCCCAGGTAAGGGTTTGTGTAATTATCTCTTTGTAGTAATTTTGTTTGTGACTGGGGGATATTTTTGGGACAGAGAGGTGAAAACATGTCTCAGCTCATCGATTTTCTCCCTCTCTCAATCTCTTTTTCTTTCTTTTTTTGTCTCTTGGCTGTTGATGTGTAAGTAATTATTTAATTTCACTTTTAGTGTCACACATCCCAATGGTCACCGGTTTTATTTCTGACAACATCCATTAGTTTTCACTGCACTCCAATTATATGCTAAGGATGTTTTTGTCTGAAATGCCACTAATCACTACAGCTGACAGAGCGCATTTGGAAGAGAAGTCGCGGCTTCTGTCTGGTGTGTGATTGATGTCAGTGGGCGTGAGGTGACTGGAGACAAGGCAAGTGTAAAATGATTTGAATGGTGTGGCCGCTGAGCAGCTTGACGTGTACTTGGCTCCTAGCACATCTAGAGATGAAATATTTAGAACAACAAGCTCCCACTGGACTCCAGCAGGATTGAGTTCCTGCCACATGTCTTGATTTTTTATTCTTGATGCATGGCGCAGTGCACACACACATACACACACACATGCAAAATTTTCAATTAAAGCATTTGCAACATTTTTCTTTAAAAGATACTGTTTCATTGACGCAAGCACTGTGATGCAGAAGACAATGGCATTATAAATGCATTGTTGCGTGTATTTGTAATAAAAGGAACACTTACGGAAGCAATTTATGTTTGTATAATGAATTTCTTTCTCTATTTTGCTTCTAGCTGTTATGTTAGGATTTATCTTCAATCAGATGCGTCCTTCTTTATTTCTAAACAGGAATTTGGCCTATCTTGTTACATCCTTAACCTTGGAACACCATTGCTGCATTGGGTCTACTCAAGGGTTTTGTAATTAGTGTTTTCAATTTAGTCCTAAATTAAGAGTTGACTTGATTGGCTCAACTGATATTTTCCTCATAAATGTTTCCTCATAGTTCCTATGTTTTCTAACATTCAGCAGGCTACCTGGGATGTCCAGAACTGTGCAAAATTCGAAGGCATTTGAAACCTTACCCTTGACACTAATCATGAACAGCAATACTAATGCAAGTACTGTTATACGCTCTACATTTTTCCCCACATTGGTCCTACACCTAAACATACTCTCATGTGTACAGTTAGGGATACCAACACACCAACACTGATCCACTCAGATCCAGTAAGTCATTTAACACTGTGTGCTCTAATGACAATGTTGGACTTGTGGGCGTGCAGAAACTCATTTATGTGAATGCCAACATAAATATATGTGCTATAGCCAGACAGTCAAAGAGTGAGGATAACTTGCTCTCTTTCTAGGCAACGGCTTCGCTGAAAAAATCACATCTCAGACCGGAGGTGGCAAAACCTCTTCGCACCTTAAAGAAGAATTTCCACATAAACAAAAACAAGGGACTGATTGCTTGATGATTCCCTTTGTGCTGTAGGAGTTTCCCTTAGAGAAAGAACACGCTCTTCTGCTTGTGTTGTCCTTGATGCTGTGTGTGTGGAGAGGGCACGGAGGGCTCCGGGGGCTCAATTATTAAAGTTGTTCTGCCTGCTAATGATCTTACCTTGTGGACCTGGCAACGAGCTTGGTGTCAAAAAAACATATCTAGAATATATTAACATTTGCACAAATGCATCCCACACAGAAACTGTTGGAGGAAAAGCACTAAATATGTTATAACCGAAGCACAACGCCTCCAATTAACAGCAACAGGGAGAAGACCCAAATTGATTTCTTTTGCAGCCGGCAAACCGCCACTGACACAGTTTGCAAACAAGGAAACATTTCATATATGAATTGTTTCCTCTGAGCAGCAGGAGAGAAAGTATAAAGGATAGCTTTTTCAGCAGAGATGGTGTCATTTAAAACAATCCCTTTTCTATGCAAAAAGTCTATTTGTCCGTCTCCACGGTGACTGACCTTAGTTCAGTGTGTCAGGGACTAATTATTGTGGACGGTAGAGGCTTGGGGCAAGCCAGTAGTTATTGTAGACCCTCTCTCAAATGAAAGAGACTCTGCAGAATACCATTGCTGTTCATGTTAATTGCACAGAAATTGTGCAGTGCTGAGCTTAGCCATTATGAAACAGGGCAGCAATTAAGCAAAGATCTGACAGACTTCAGACTTTCTCAGTTTGCCATTATAAGGTGAGCAGTGGCGTGTTGTGGGTAAAATTACTGAGGAAGCTCGTCACATGCATTGTTATATATATATATATATATATATATATGTATGAAGGAATTCAACTATAACTATTATGTTATACTCCTAGTCAATGAGAGGACGGGACCAGCAGGTTAGCATTAGCAGCTAGCTATTC
>JAVQJG010083736.1:0-33560 GCA_036024015.1 Craterocephalus amniculus | reverse complement strand
CGCATCCACAGCCACACAGCTTAAGGCGGTAACCTTGCACCTGCACATTACATTTTGTTAGTTTAATCACAACATTTGTTTTAAGCTTATTTGGAATTATTTTAGTTTCTATTTGTTTGTTTGCACATTTAGACACTTTTATGATTTCAACTTTGTTTCTTTATCTAACATGTTTCTTTTTCTCATTTGATGGTGCTGGGGGAGCCGCTGGGGGGCAGAAGTGAGCTGGAGGTGAACCTGTGACAGGAAGTGGGATGGGCCACTTCCAAAGGATTCTTGGGAGACATAATTCATTTAGTTAGCTTCTTTTCTAATTTCCATATTATTTAAGTTTTGAGTAGTTAATTTGGTTTCTTTTGATAACATGTTTCGTTTAGATAATTTGTACACTTCGGGTTTTGTTTAGTTTTTATTTTTGTGTTACCCCCCCGTGTTTTGGGTAAATGGTCTGATCAGCCAGTATTTAAGTTCTCCTTTGTGTCCTGTTTGTTAGGTCAGTTTGAGTTAAGTTGGTGATTTTGTTTTGGGTCACCCGTTTGAATTTAATTCAATTTTGTTCTTTTGACCTCTTTTAAGGGCCCTGATGTTTTTTCGTATATTGTTTAAAGGGTAAATAAAATCCCCTTACTTTTTGAAATCCCTGTGTTCCTCATTCCTGACCAGCTCGGTCCCTCACACAGGGGGAGACCCCGGGCAGACAGTCCTGGGAGACTGGACCTTTCCAAAGCTACTTCCTACTCTCTCCTCCTGGGCGTTCAATCTGAAGCCAGTTAGTGTGGAGTGATAGAGGCTTATAAAACCCTCCAAAGTAGAGTGAACATTACGGCTGGCCTGTTGAGGTGGTGTTATATGAAAATGGGTAAAACTCATCTGTATTCCACGCTGTCAACTTCCTTTTCTCAGATAAAAGTCACAAAGGACCGCACATTTCTCCCGTCTTCTCAATACCACTGGAAACCCACGGCAGCTTCCCCAGCAAGATGCTGGTTTGAAACCTAGAGACGTCAGAACTGATTTTCACAAGGTAGAGGAGAAAGCATCTGAATGCCGGCCGTTGTACCGACTCCTCACATGCATAATCAAGGGGACTTGAGTCAGCTGTGAAGGAGACTCCGTTGAGACGACTTCCAAACAAGAAGTGGTAAAGCTTAAGTTGTTAGAAAAACCCGCTGTGTGTCAGCTGTCAAATGACTGATGCATGATGTGTGTTTATAAAACCAGCTGCACGCAGATTGTATTTGTAGTGCATTCCTCCTGAACGTTCAATAAAAACAATTTTCTCTTTAACATTTAATAAAAAATAAACAATTTGTGACTTCTTATTTTAGAAAATACATACTGCATAACAGAAAAAGTAAAAAGTTGGTCCATTTGCTTGGAGGAGAGGGTTAAAGAGCAAAAAATTCATGATAAAAACAAAACAACATGTTAATAAAAACAACTGCAGGTTGTTTAAAAGGCACCAGTTGTGTTTGCAGGTTCATTTTAGCACAGACACGTTGGCGTGACCACAAGCAGGTTAAAATAGCTGCAGAGCGGGTGAAACGTAACAATGGCAAGACGTGTAACAATGAAACCACTCTGGTTTTAAACTCATTAAATACATTCAACACAGATGCTTATAAATAAAACAAACAACACTTCTTCACAGTGTACAGACCCACATCTCCTCCACAGTGGTTCTCAGTCTCGCCCTCTGCTCTCCAGCACCATCGGCGACTGCCTGCTTGAGGTAATGGAGGTGGAAGCTTGAGGTAATGGAGGTGGACGGCTGTTGAGGCGTCTGGTGCGAAGCTTGTTCTGGGTGAGCGCCAGCCAGTTGGAGACACTGTAGGTTTGGCTTTCCAAGATTTATTCAAGGTTCAGCAAATGTGTGGGGAGTCTGAGCCCGCTGCCTGTGGAGTCATCCAAGTCTGAAGTGGTCAGTAGTTTGTGAGGGGCTGAGGCAGGGAAGCAAGAACAGAAACACAGGTGATCATATTTCTAAGCAGCACAGCACAGCACAGCGTAGCGTGCAGTGGAGGTCAGACTAGCAGATTGTAGACCAAAGGGTGGGACAAATATGCTCTTCATCTCTGGATAATATTTCTATGTTTCATGCTGTTTCATTTGTTCAAATTGTGGAAGATGAAATGAACTTGTTCCCGGGTGGAGGAATATCAGGGACAATAAAAGCTGGAGCTGCTTTCCTGTTTTACTTGTCAGACTTGAAGTTGGAAAGCGAGAAGCTGACAACACCCGAGTCTAGCTAATTCCAACCTGAGCTCATGTTTTTTTTAACAATCTATCACAACATACTGGGCTCTTATGAAGAATAAATATAAAGAGATGATCATGAGAAGCAGTCGGTAGATTGTTACACCAAACACATGTAGCAACGGTGCTATAACTCATTTTAACTTATTGGTTCATGAAGACTCCCCATGAAACATGCTGGATCAACATCTCAACACACACTCCATGCTGGAGTGTGTGTTGAGATGTTGATCATTTCAACTCTATTTGTTCCCTCTGTAAACTTCCCACTTGTGGCATTATAGCTGAAAGTGAAACTTTCAGAGCTTCAGATCACAGTGACAGTATTAGGTTGATGCTGAAAGCACAGATAAGCCGCAGCACTGGCCAGATGTTTGCTGTCTACCCGCCTGTTCTGCTGTCACGTGTAATCATTTATGAGTTATCCAACAGTCTAATTACCTTCATGCAAACCTGAACTGAGCCAGAGCTGCTGACCCTCATGTTTCTATATTAATGTTCAATCATCATTCCTTTATTTCTTATCTTATTTAATGATTGCTATCAACACTTGTCTCCCCATAGCTCCCCATAGTTCACCTTCTGTGATCCAGGAGCGGGTTTACAGCAAGATGGCGGCACTCTGTATATGAAACTAACTGGAAGTTGGTATAAAAACAATGTCAATGTAACAGGAAAAAAAGAATAATTCTACCATCAAACCATCCCACAGACAGAGTAAATACTCACAAAGTGCATCAGCCTTTGGTGTACTGCTGAGGAATGTGTTGGGGCTTTTGATGGAGGAAGACAGAGCAGCTAGTCTCAAGCTCCTGGACGTGGCGTCCAACTTCTCATCCTGCAAAAATCATAGGAAGCAGAAGGTTTATACAAACTAGAAAACATCAGTCATGTGTAGAGATTTATGAAAGTAGGGCAAGTCTGAAAATGAAATCAGAACGGTTCATCCATCAGTGGACAACAAAGGCTGAGCTTCCAGTCCGAAGCCCCCAGACCGATGCAAACGTGTGCGTCTGATTCATGAGCGCTCAAAAAGTTTGGAACTAAAACCTGTCGTCTTCCCTTTAGGAAATCTTCAGTTTAACATGTCCTTCCACCACACCAGCCTCTACTCATTTTCTTGATGTCTCCAACGTTTGTGACGTCTTGAGTCTATAAAGTAGGGCAGGGTGAACACAAAATCTGATTAGGTTCCAATTTAACAAGATTTTTTTCTTCTTTTCTTTCTTAAATACAGTACATGACAGAAATAACAAGTTTTGTTTTTGTTTAGATCATCGTTCAGTTTGTTTACCTCATTTTAAAGTGAAACTAAACACAAACCTGTAACGTGATGGAGGGCTGGAAAGAAAATATCCCAACTTTACCACAAAATATGAAGAACCAGAGAGTTTGAGATAATAATAATAATAGCAAAATTTCATGCTGCTTGTGAACAACATGAATAAAGTCTGGGTTTTCCACTATAAAAACAGATGGTCATTTAACATCCAGTCCTACAACAAAGACACACTTTACTCAGAACTAATGCTAAAGATTCAACAAAGCAAACATTGAAACATGTCTGAAAAATAAAAGTCTGGACAAAATGTTTACATTAATCCAGATCTGCTGATCTAAAATAACCGAACTAAGTCTTCTGCAAACCTCCCTGAGTGGAGCATGTAGCCGAGGAAAATAAAGTGTATAATGATAGAAATTGTTCAAAGCTTAGATCGCCTCAGAATTAGACAATCCTGCAGGAAATCCTCCCACTTTTAAACATCCGAATATATCATTTAAAGGCCTTCTGATGGTTCTTTCTGCTACATCAGGCAGAGAACAGATCATGTTACTCAGAATCTGCTGATCAAAACAAAAACCTTTCTTCTGTTCATTTTCTTTAAACAAACAGCTAATAAACTAATGCAATGGCCCCTTATCACTCAGCGTGGGAGTCATTTAGCAAACCGACAGGCTGATCTGTAAGAGTAATATCACTTAAAAAAGTAGCGGTACGACCGTTTAGGAAGCTTTCAGTCTGCTAATGGCAATCAGCTGTCAACACTGATGTTTAGATGGCTCCCCTGACTGCTTTGGAGCAATTAACAGCGACTAGTGATGCTCAGATTTTGTTTGAGCCCACATCACTTTGACCACGATGCATTACTGCCGCGTGAATGATTAATTTATTCACACAAGTTGCAAATTAGGCCTCTGTGCACACATGGGTATCTGTGTGGGAGGACGAGGACCGCAAATGGCTCTCCAACCAAACCGTCCTCATCCAAACAGCCGCTGTTTGAACAAAGCAATGCGATTAAAGATGGAAACACAAGCTGTGTGGGTTGTTGGGAGCTCAGGCTCTTGTAGAGCATTATGAGGCTTATTCACATTCCACAAGCACAAGTGTGTGTGTTTGCATGTGTGTGACATACTCGGTACTGTTGGATTCTACGCTTGGTCTCGTCCAGCTGGTGCTGCAGGTCCCAGACGGTCTCTTTGTGTTTAGTGTAGCGCTGCTCTACGATGTCCTTCTGCATCTGTGATTCCTGGGCAAAAAGCAGTCACTTATCAGACCAAGCGGAGCTTCTGAAAGGCCGGGTAGCGTGCAAACCCACCTCTAAATCTCTGAAATTCTCCATCAAATAATTCTTGTCTGGAATTGACTCCAGATGATCCAGTGCTGTTCTTGTGTTCTGAATAAATCACAGACAAACACACACAATCAGTCTGAAATGGAAAGGGAGCAGGAACCGTAAAGTTTCAGAACAGAGGGAACTCCAGTTTATATATATATATATATATATATATATATATATATATATGTTTATCAGTTTGATCTTATCTATATAAATATATGAAAAATTAAATATGTATATTAATATATTAATACCTGCTTACATATCCCTATTTATGGCTTTTAGAATTGACCTATCTTAAAGTTAACAACTTAAGAAACTTTAGAATTAAGGTACAATCGATTAATCCATTTGTATTTGCTTTTTATAATTCCTTTTCCAGTCATGTAGATTATATTTCTTTTGTTAAATAATAAGAAGGGAAAAAAGTGGGCAAAATTTCTGCATAGGCAGGAGGAACTACTAACTTCCTGCAAAGCTGCCAACAGCGGTTCTTCGACCTGTTAAATTATGGGCTGTACGTTATCATTAGTGAAGCACATTGGGTTAATATTGACACAGATGAATGTGTTGCAATATTCTAGTTTTAAGCAATAGTGAGCCATAATCAACATAAATGGACTTTTATTGGTCTTTTTATTCTGCTTGTTATTGGCAATATTCAGTCATGATCTCAGTTTAGCACCAAACTAAACCTTTTATAAACCTCTTTCATTTTCCTGGTTTAATTACAACTACACTCGTTTTCATACGAACTTATATGAGACCAATGACCTTGGTAAGGCCAAAGCCTGAAGCTAGTCTGAGCAAAAATAAGATGCTTGGGGGACATCCTTTTAGGGAGCATTTTGACTGGACAAAGGCAGTGAATCCACATCCTTACTAAGATAGAAAAACAATGAGCTTTATGTATGAAGGGCTTCAATAAGATCAAATTGAAAATTATGATGAGTTATACACCATGATAGATGTAAACCCTGGACAATATAAGCATCTTTTTTCTCTGGGAATTTTCTGTTGATCCTATTGTATTTAAAATGATTGCAGCAATAATTAAAATGTCAGCAGAAGTTGACATGGTGACAGACATGATGTAATACTGCCTGGGAAATACAAAAGGTCAATGCTGGGCTTCTGCTGGACAATAAGCAACACAATCTTTAATCATTGAACTACACTAGCTGCACTGGGGTCTGCTCCTCCCTCTGCAGCGAGGTTGAGCAGCCTCTCTTCTCCCACTCAGATGGAGCATTTAAGCATTAAGAGAACTGGAAGTTAACAAGCTTCACACTGTCTGCCACAATGAATGGCACGCTGACATACTGGTAAGATGTTCTGGATAATCCTCGGCTCCCTGGCTGAGTGGGATCCGGGTCAATGTGTCCTTCCACTTTGTAGCTACAGCAAGCAGAAAATGTGCAAGTTGATGGTGGTCCAAGGCTTTTCTTCTTCTTCACATAACGGCTAATTAAAGGTTGAAGTCGACAAGCATGGTGCATAATTGTGATGGAGAGAGCTCGTGCCTTAGACAGGTTCATCTATATATTTTTAAAAGTAAAAGTAAAAGAGGTTTGGGTCAATATAACCTTTCATTAGTTTAAATAGTTAAAATTTTTGACTGGCATCTAATGATGGATTAAGGACTTTGGTGATGGGCATTAATAGTGTGGACGGTGAGATCAATACTGTGCTGTCAGTGCGCCTTGGTTTGTAGGACTTATGATGATTAACGGAGCGCTGAGCCTTGACTAAAACAATCATTTCTAAGCCGGTGTTAACCGCTTTGGGTTGCTAAACAACAATAAGCCTTAGGTGCTTACACATCCAGATACAATCAACATGACTTCTAATTTAACTCCAGGGTACGTGAGAAGAAGTCTTAATGAAACGGAATCAAATGCACAAATTCTACCAAAATGTTCGAACCCTTATCCTTACACCGGGGACACACCGCACACAGAATGGCGCCGGCTTTCGCATCGACGGCGCACCTCTGTCTTTCCATATCAGACACGCACAGAGCAACGCCTAGTCCAGAGGCTTTTCCGCTTCTCCGCTGTTCTAAGGTGTACTTTAAGCTGATAATTACCCAATGTGTGGGTACATAAACTCATTAAATATTCGCGAATACATGTGACGATAGTTAGCTGCAATGACATGCTAGTTTAATGTTTTTGTTAGATCGCTCCACGGCGCGCGGCGATTCTGGAGCTCTGCTTTACAGCGCTGCTGATGTGGAAGACACCCGCTATGAACATGGACGCCGAAGTGAAACTGCTGCGCTTCGGGGCGCCTCGGCGCGCTTCCACGTGCGGTGTGTCCCCAGCGTTATACTTTGATGTCTGAAGAGGTTTGGAAAGTGGCACCAAATAAATAAACACAACAGCAGGAGAAACATGCAGCAGCTAATTATGTTGATTGGAAACAAAAGGAACATTAATCAATTTGAAAAGGGCACCTCGGAGAGGCAGAGTCTCAGAAATAATTTTGTGCAACAACTTATTATGAAGCAAATGCAGACCTAAAATATAACAAAATATAACATGACAAGACATCTTAAGATTTCCAAAAATCCAGACTGATCGCAAGTGATCTGCAGGTTCTCTGACAGGCTCGTATTACAGCAGATATTCTGTCATCAAATCATTGTCTTAAGAAATGACTATCTATGAATAATTCAGCACATAATATGCAACAAAAACTGTATTTGAACATGAACCAGAAGCACCGCCATTTTTTCTACTGTAGCTTGTTAAAATTTACTGACACAAAGCAGGAATGCTCAATTGTTTATTCTATTGTCCATCTACACCAGGGGTGTCAAAGTAATTTTACCTCAGGGGCCACATATGACACAATTTCATCTGAATTGGGCCGGATAAGTGAAATAATCATAAGATAGCCTATGAATAACTCATTCATTCATTTTCTGTACCACTTGATCCAATTGGGTCACAGGCCTATTTATGACTAAAACTCTAAATTTCTAATTTTGCTTTAGTGTAAAACAATTAGTGTAAAGAAATAAATCTACATAATGTATTGTTTTGTTTTTAGCTCAATTAAATTAAATAAAGTCTTATTTCACAAAATTAGAATTTAGCATATATACACATATATCCAGTATTACCAGTTACCACCTGATCTGACTCACATCATGATACAAATTGAAGTAAAATCACCAAAGCAAAAAGGTAATTTACCAAATATATCCTGTGGGACCGACTGGACCCAGTTTTGGTCCCTGAGCCCTAAGTTTAACACCACTGATGTATGTGATTTAGGGGTGGCGTTGTGGTAGAGAAATCCAAGCTCTGGACTGAGCAGTTCAGATGATGGTAAACATGACAGGTTTTTTACTTCAAGAAGATCGAATATTGTTCTAATCATTTCATGATTTTCGTTTTAAACACATTATTAGTTTATGAAATTTCCAAATGATTAAGTTCTGTTTTCATTTACATTTTATACTGTTTAAATATGGGGTTGTATTTAGCTTACCATCTCCAGATCCAGTACCCGGTCCTAGAAGGACACATACAACATAAATTTTAATTCACAAGAAGATATAAAGATAAAAATAATTTCTGTGTGTTAAAAAAAAAAAAAAAGCTTTGAAGATTATAAACCAGTGAGTCCAGATAAGAGTTCAAATTGCTGTGCGAGCAGAGACTCGTGCACTCTGTGCATGTTTGGATGAAAACCTGAAGGAGAGGAAAAATGAAGGAAATGCGGGACTTTGGAGAATCTGTAGCTCACAGCGGACTTCTTATCGCATGCACACAAAGACAAAATGCTCTCACGGCTCATCCAGCTCCTGACTGATGTTCCCTCTCTGATGATGCATAAGTGATGCTATGCCTCTTATCTGCCACTCAAACACACACCTACTCTTCCCTCATGCAGCCTGCCGTGTTCCCTTTGCCTGCAAAGTGTTGATGATTTCTAACAGGGGTACTCCTCCCTCTCTGCTGTGCCCCCCATCATCAGTTCGTCCTTAACTTCTATCCAACTCCTCTGCCCATCACTCTGTCAGTCTTTCCTCTTTGCATGTAAATGGTTTTCTTCTCCGCCTCCATGATTAAAAACTTGACTGCATCCCAGTTAGATCACAGACTCTGACAGGTGCCATTATGCAGCCACAGATGGAAACCCCCTATCACTCACACACATTTGGAAGGATCAGCTTCTTTGCAGAGTCTGTGCTGTGCTTATGTAGATCCACACATCTGCTTTTCTGTTTAATGGAGAGTTAAGGGCCAAGAGGCACTGGGGGCCATTCCACTCCAGAGTAGGTGAGTGGTTGCTGTGCCAAATGTTCCAGCCTGGAGAATAGAGACAAGGCCTCTTGTGGCTTCTATACTCCGAGGCTTTGTGTCTGCGAGTAGTTAGCTGCTTGTCCAAGAAAGGCTGTAAGTAGTCTGTCAGCTTACGGTAGTGCAGTAATTTTAAAGATGAAACATCCCGGCCCGGCTGCTGCTCTAAACCAGCCCATCTGATGTGCAAAGAAGAAGAATTGGAGGCAAATGTGGCGGATAGAGACAACAGTTCCCTCACACAGAGGAAATGTAGAGTGCAGACAAACACAGTCTGTATGGATCAATAGAGATGAATGATACAGACCTGAAGGCTTCTCATTTCTTCCTCTTTCCTGCGACTCCTTTCCAGCAGCTCTGAAATTACAAGTTGGCATAAAATAACTTTTTTTCTGTTGATAAGCTGACTTCTTAACTTTATTTTAGCCTCAAGTCCAGAGGTGATCAAATTTTCTCTGGCAAAGAGTTTCTTACCAAGTTTAGTTGGATTTTCTATGCTAGTCTGAACAACTTATGATGGTAACTCTGAGTTTAATTATAATGATTCGGATTGAGATGGACTCTAACTGGATTACAACTAATTTGATTATAAGTAGTATGTATCTGATAAGACGTACACTGAACCTGTTTGTTCTTCTAAATGACAAAATACTTTCAAAGCCTACTGGGTGCCTCTATTGGATTTAAGATTTAAGAGGAGACTGGACATTGGGCTTTATTGTCACTGTCCAGATCTCTGACTGGTGTATTTGTGTCCATGAAACTGATAGTTGGACTTCTGGCACTGCAGGTTTTAAAGCAGCACCTCCATCTAGACTTCCTCTTTCTCTCTTACACCTTTCAGCAAGACAATGTTAAACCTTCTGCAACCACCATGGCAACATTGCTTTATACTACAGGAATCCACGTCCAGAACAGGTCTGCTAGCAGTCCAGACCTTTAATTCAAAAAACATTTTCCACATCATTAAATACAAAATACACAAAATTGAGCAGCTAGAATCATTTCAGACACAAAAGGTCTTGCAGCAGCTTACCTTAAGTTTCTAGATGTTAAAGGAAGAGATGCTACATAGAGCTAAACATTTACCAAACCTTTTTATCTAAAAGGAGTTTTCATCTAATGATTTTTTAATGAAGCACTGAGTTTTTAAATTCCAATAATCAATGAGATGATTCACTGAGATATTTTCTCATAATAAACCCTCACCTGGCTAACTTTTCTCTGTCAGGATTTTAAAACAATTTTAATAGAATGTTTCCATTTATTTAAATGGTACACAAAACAATCGGAAACTTTTTAATCTATGATTCATCTTCATTTAGGTTTGGATATTGTTTAAATTTGCTGATCATCAGACAAACTGAGAAATATGGGCACTTTTCTGGCTGCATGCAGCCTAAAGTCAACAGCAGCCTCTGCAACCGTTTTACTAGCATTGCTCTTTCATTTGAAGTGAAGTCCATCTCATGACATGCCCACATACTCGACGTCCATTCTTTCTTTTTTTTTTTGGACTGAATCCCCTCAACACCACTGCACAGAAATACCTGAAAAGCCTGACAATGAACTTTAAACCCAGTAGAAAACTAGGAATAGTTGTATACTGCTTATCTTCGCTGACTCGCACTCAGTCTCATCTCACCTGAAAGCAGCGGTAGCTTCTGTTATACTAGAGCCACTGTTATCTACACATGCAGGGAAGAGGCCAACGGGGAGCACTGCACAAGGTCTGAAGGAAAATAAACTGCTGCTACACAGAAATAATTCACTGACAGAAGGCCTATGTGGCTTTACGCAGAACTGGCGACAAGAGCTAATCTGCTGAGGAAAACAGTAGTAGATGTTAGAGCGGTAGAGTACAGATTCCAATTTACACTCACTAATTCAATTTGTAAGCCTACACAGATGACCATGTTGCATGTAAAGGTCATTAACGACTGGTTGGTCCCACAGAGACATGAAATTACACAGACAGATAAAACACATTAATATGACGTTTTGTAGGAAGCAGAATCTGTGCTTTCACCTTAAATAAGTAAAGTAGTTCCTCCTGCAATATGTTCATTATGTGCAGGTCTGATTACTGCAGACTCCACATCAAGCTAACTTAGCTGATAAAAAACACCTCCAACATGACTGGAACTAAAAACGAGGTTTCAGCAGCTCAACAGTCTACGGCTGAAGCCTTATATTTTCTGTAGGAGACAGATGTGGAATGAAGATGATGTAGGTCATGAAAAAGGTCTGGCATTGTCCTGCTGAAATAACCATGAAGCTTCTGGGGAAAGATGTCACCTTCACAGCAGAATTTCATTCCAAAATGAGAATATGCGCCTCCACCTGTACATATATGCAAGTGATCTGAGCCATGGATACTGATGGATTCTCATTTCATCACAGACTCTGATTTATGAATCTCTCTGATAATAGCCTGGATGTTTTTGGGAGGTGGAAGGAGACGTCCTCTCCTCACAACATACATCCACTTTACTAGATGAGCTTGTGTTCCAGGAGTACAGCAGCATTTCTGAGCAAAGCCGTGGCCTCTTCCGTTTCTTGATCTAGTGACTGGAGGTACTGGAGGAAATTAGTTTTGCCAGATACTTCTGAGCCTGTCACAATACAGATCACGACTATGTTCCTTCTTTTTACACTGAGATTTCAGTCAGACTCCTTGAATCATTAAGTTCTTGAAAGAAAAACTTCTTCACAATCTTGCATCACCTATTTTTTCTCGTTTCTTCAAACAGTGCTTTTGGTGGATGCTACTTTAATACGCAAACTGGACATCCTCATTTTTAATCTGATAATTGTTTAATCTTCCATAACAGCATTACTTGGAATGTCTAAATTTGTTTGACTCTACTTCACCTTTGTGCAGATACTCTCCATCAAAATAGAGAAAGCATATCTTTATTTATGACTTAGCTGTTTACTGTTTACTTTGCATTTGTCCCCCAACTGTACTGAAAAAGAACCAAAGTGTGACCTTAAAACCAACTTATGTATGGAATCAAATACTATTGCACCCTAGAAAACACTGAAGATCATTTTTTTGGATGAATATCACTTCAATTTTATTTTCCTTATTGCAAATATGTGAACAGAAGGTGCTAATTAATTGTGAAAAGCTAAAAAAAAAAGCATAATCATACACATTCGAAAAGAAGTGAGGAGAAGAAGCAATGCTTATGCAATGCTTAAATAAATATAATTTCAAATTTAAAAAAATATATCTCTCATGATAAAAGTATTAACGTTTTTTAAAAAAAAACAATTTAACCAGAATTATAAGGTAAGTAAATGGTTAATTGGGGTGGACACAATGCCTGTTGCTATGCAACACTAAGGAAAGGTATTGGGAGGAATGTACATGAGCAGGTTCCCGGCATGTGAAAATTCTGTGGATATTTGTCACAGTGAAGTGATACACCACTACGCTGTAATGTGAACACACTCAGATGATCAGCCAACCGTAAGCATGGTAACTGAGCACCTGTTGATCTACTGTTTACAGACAACATATGTTTTATGGGTGTACACAGCATGAGTGCAAATATATTCTAAGGAATAATGTCGGGGAAATAGCTATATTAATAGGTAACATGCACATGCAGTAATATGTTAATTAGTCATGTGCTGTATGTTGCTTACAGAGAAGCATGAGGAGACATCGTCTGGGATGTTTGGTTACTTAGTTTCAAAGCACACTAGTCTGCAGAAAGTTGGAATGCCTTGATCAAAGAAGAACAAAACACATGACAGCAATATTTTGAATGCATAAGTGGAAACTTGATGCAAACTGGTGATTATTTTCTCTGCTCAGCAGAAATGGTGATTCTGTAGAGCTACGTACCATCTGAGGCTAATTTCAGATTCAAATAGCTTGAAAAAAAACCCTTGTAGGCTCTGATAATTTGACAATTAGTTTTTGTGGAAATTGTGGAAAAAGACGCCCTACTGAGCTGATGAAGACACACTCATGGTGATAACGAGTGAATTATGGAGAAAGCTCACAACATGTCAAAACATTTTGTTCACTGTTGATTAAGCACTTTCGCAGCTACTTGCAGATTCTCAGTCAGTATGACTTTTTAATGTTTTTAAAAATCCATACATAGACAGACAGACAGATATATTTTCTTTTTTCTGTTAATGTCGGACGCATATTGGGTCATGTTCCCTGTGTCAAAAGAGAATTGGGGAAGTTCGTTCCCTGCAATTTACAGTTGATTAGGTGAAATTCTGTCAGAATGGAACTCCTGATAGGAAAAATAGTCTATTTGCCAGAGAAGACTTCAAATTTAAAGCCATTAAGGTCTTTTCTCAAGCATTCGTAATTGTACAGAAAAAGACCCTTGTGCAGTAAACAACAAAAACTAAATAATGAACTTAGTTCAAACATGTGCACAGACAGCCGTTTCCTCAAACATTTATCACATCAAAAAGTAACAGTTATTTGAAATGATGGGGTGATAACAGTATAAACGAAAAAGGGGAAGAAAAACAAAAGATAAGCCAACTGCCGATGGCATATCCACAGTTTTTCAGTTATCAACTAAAGGATTCATTGTCCTGTGTCAGTTTTTTTAACAGGTATTAACTCTGAATCACATAGTTACATAAAGGGTTAAAACAGCATAATATGAAAAAAAAAATTTTATCAAATAAACTACCTTTCTTCTCAGTGCTGAGGGAGTGGAGCAGTTTCTCCTGCTGGTCCAGCCTTTGCAGAAGAGTCGCCTGTTCAGAGTCCCGGCTCTGCCTGAGGGCCTTTAACTGATCCCTGGTCTGTTGATGCTGCTTCCTCAGGCGCTGTTCCCTTGTTTCGCGCTCCCGGACCTCCTCACACAGCCAGCGCAGCTTGGTCTGGTTGGTTCAGTAAATACACACAAGGTCATAAGACAAAAGTTGAGTGAAAACTTGAGAAATCCAGCCTGAAGTGTAACTGAAGTATGCAAAGGAAGAGTCATTTATACTGCAAGCATGTCGTTTATCAGATGAGACAAACTAGACGTGGTTTATGTTTGGAGAAAGAAGGGAGAGACACATAACCGAAGAACACGGTGGGAGTAGTATCATGCTGTAGGGATGTTTCACTGTAATCCCCTGCCCTGGGACTGGGATCATTGAGGATACACAAATCTCATGACAGCGATCCGTTTTCAGGTTGCATTTATCTGGAGTGGGCGACTAAGAATAAACATGCCACTGTGGGTTCATTTTAGAAGAAAAATGCAATAGCCAGAAACCAAAGTCTTACCAATATGATCTTTCTATAATTCCACATATTTACACATCTCATAGTTTTTGGTCTCAGTTTAAATGAATACTGATTCTGAACAGAGAGGTTTTTTAAAAGATTAAATGTATTTTTCTACATTCATAAACAGAACAAGTAAGAACTGATTTAGTTGATGCAATGGTGCGTTCCAGTTGTCTTGTAATTCCAAGCAGTCTAGAGTAGGCAATGTCATTACCTGGTAGTTGGTGCTCAAAATGCACCAACTCGGAAAAACACAGGCACAAGTGAGTAGGCAAAATGTGAGTATCCATATATGCCGTATAAAAGTAGAAAATCACAAACCCATCGTGAAAAATGTGCACAAAGAGAACCGCAGCCCAGTTTAGTGTTAGAAAACAAACCACATTTACTGATGCAATTTATCACTAACAACTCGCCATGACAGTGTAATCATCAACATTTCACTTAGGGCTGGGTGATAATTCGATAGTGATATATATCGATGTTGATCAATATGGGAAAAGTATGTCGTGATAATATTTTTGGCCTATCACCCAGCCTCAAACTCACTGCTGTTTACACTGGAAACTTTGTGGACACTAAGGTCACGTCCCCATGGCGCCGAAGCCGGTTCTGGTGTGAAGACGCTGGCGAAGAGTCAGACTTTGGCTTTGTCATTCTCACAAAACCGCTGAAGTAGATACTACAAAGCTGAAGGTGGGGCTGTAATGGTCACAGAGAAACGTCTCTTACACAAGAACAAGACGTAGCGCGTGTGCAGAGAGATGCTTACTGCAAACCGGCGCCATGGGGACGGCCCCTAAATATATTATTAGGACTACAGGCGTGTTGAGTCCTATCCATTTACAAGTTCTGCCCTCTGACAGTTTCTGTGCAAAGTAAAATAATGACAGCATCCTAAACAAAACTATGACTATGATGATTTTTATAATTTTCATTTCTTTAATGAATGGGTATGAATAAATTGGTTTATGACTGTAAATACAGTGAAAGTAGAGTTCCATCAGCTGCATACTTTAGCTAAATGTATGTTTACGCAACATACTGCTGTATAATACTTTTTAAATTACATACCTAATCATTTTTTATTTTCTCCAGTGTTTATTCTTGTAAATGCATAATCCTCTAAGAGGAATTTTGGCAGGAGATGTTTATTATGGTGATAAACATAAATTTAAACACAGTAGAACGAATCAATGAATCAGACATAATTACATTTATGCTGTAAGACAGCACTAAGCAGGAACTGATTTATCTTGGAGAAAAAAAGGTTGGTGGCAAATAACAGAGGAATACAACAATAAGAGAGTAACATGTTGAATCAAAATTATATCTCAAGTTCATGGGTTAAAAGAAAAGGACAGAAATATTGCTTAAACTATAATGCTTAAATATTTGTTGTATAAACGTGTAATTGAAAAAGATCCAGTTCTAATAATAAAAAAACTTGAGAGCTCAGCTATTGCAAGTTGGTTTCCCAGCAGTATCCTAAAGTCTTTTTTTTTTTTTTTAAGTAAAAAACTCAATTAAACGTGTCTGGTTTAAAATGTCAGAAAGACACCAAGTTGTCATGGCTTGTGTTTGACTTAGTTTGTAGTCGGCTTCAACTGCAGCCAGCTTTGTCATTATGCCTTTGTTGAATGCATTTTATACCATTGTACCATCTACCTGGTCTACAAGCACCTGCCACATCCAGATTCCCACTGTAGACAGCATGTGAGCAGGATCGCCTGCCTGTTAGTTCAGCTTACATGTGTGCATGCAGGGCTCTGGGCTTGCACATGTAGCCAAAGACTCTTTTTCCTCAAACTTTCTCAGTGCAAGATTTTTATCTCCCCAAAGGCCTGTTTGCACATTCAGTGTTTATTCGGCCCCATCTCTAGCTCAGAGAATGACAGTGTGATAAAAAAGCCCACTAAAGCAGAAACGGGAGGTTCCTCTCCTCTGATCGACTTTGATCAGCAGATGTACGTCATATCGGTTGGATTGGAATTGCGACCGGTAGCATTAGCCCTACAGCTTGATGAAGAACGACACTGATGAGATTCAAAGAGTTTGTTTCTATGGCATTTCGAACTGTCACGTCACAAGAACTGATGGGGATCGAGTCTCCAGTTCTGGGAGAGATGTTGGAGTTACACAAAAAAATGAAGAGATTCAGCACACGCAGCTGCATCTGCTTCTGATGAAGCATCAGAGTGAGGAAACAAGAGCAGCCTCCATCAAACCCACTCTGAGTGTTTGAGCTGCACGTAGAAGCTGTCCCAAAGTGGATCCGTGGAAAATAAATAAATAAATAACTACTAACAAGAGACGTGTCTGTATTCAAAAGAAATACTGATTGATGGATTGCTTATTGGTCTCTTTCCAGAAATAACCATGATCTTTTAGATTCTAGTGCTCATTATCAAATCAACTTTATTTATGTAGCACTTTAAAAACAACCAAAGTTGAGGACAGAGTGCTTTACAGAAAAGGGAAATAAAAAGATATTATGTACAATGCAGAATATAGTGTATTCTGCATTGTACATAAAGATGTAGAGAAAGGCAAACAACATCACATCACATCAAGCAAATACCTTTGTCTCAGCTAGCCAGCGGTGTGGATCTCTCACTAATCCAGGTCTCTGGGAGATCGCCTGTTAGAGAACAGAGGTAAATGCAAATGTGAGCTTGCTGCCATTTTTAGCATCCATTCTGTTCTTAAAGCAAGTGTACAATGAAACAAAATATGTTTATTATAAATGGAAGTTGTCTAGAAAGTTCAAAATAAAACATGTAAAGACTGCAGGAAGTAAAGAGGGGAAAAAACAGAGACAAACAGGGTGTTGGAAATCAGAAAAAAAGGCCTCTTGTTGACGTTAGCGAGGAGCAGCTTTTGTCCACTTAAATTGGTGCGTGTGTGTTAAGCAGTGTATGACATTACACACAGGTGCATGCACATCTTTGAGCAGAGGTTGTGTGTCATAAAAATTAGCTCAGGGACTGCGCTCCGTCCTTCCAAGACAAGCATGTCAGCATCAGCAATGCAAACCCGACTGACAGCTCTTAATGACTGCTGAACCACACACACGCACCCACAGACACACATACAAATGCACACACTTAGATACACAGCTGTGGAACTCATTTGAGAGCTAAAGCCTCTGGAACTCCAAAAGCCTGAGGCTTTTTTCCCCCTGTTTTAGAAGACTACTTGAGCTGTGGGTGTCTACATTCCCACTCTGGTTTACAATACTAGCCGGGTTTGAAAAAGAAGTCATTGTGTGACCATCACCTGTATTTGTCAAGAATCGGTTCATACTTTACATTTCTGAGCTGTGGCTGCTGTGAAAAAATGGTTTTCATGAAGGAATAGGCTTAAATTAGCAGGTACGTTTCAGCTCAATTTACTCTAAACCTGTTGTTACAGATCTTAGCGGGTTCTATTTTTTTATATATATGTGTGTGTAATTTTGTTAAATCCAATTCAGTCATTTTTATTCAAGTTTATTTTTTTTTCTACAATTTTCTTTACAATTATTTACTGTATTTCTTGTTGTTATAGGGTTGCTTTTTTCTTTGCCAGTAAGTATTGTGACTCTGTGCTGTTTTTTTTGTTTTGCTTGTATACCTTGTCTAAAAATTTTAATACAAATTATAAATTAATTTTAAAAATGGCTCATGGTGTCTTACTCAAGTGGTTGAGGTAGAAATGAATGACTTGAAAGCAGGTAGAGATTAAACACAGGAAGCCAGAGTCAGAACGGCAGAAATAAAGTCATGAAACTGTTTTTCTTTTACTTCCCACTACATAAGGAAAACTAAAAACGTAGCTGATATATATTCACAAAACAACACTCAGAGCCATGAGGAAAGTCAACAAAAATCTAAAATAAAAAACAGCTTTTTCTAACTACCCCCTTGTGTAAAGACACTGAGGCTTGATAAACTTGGAAAATGACATATTTTTCCAGACCCTTCCTGTCCCAAGTCTCAGCAAACAATACTCTCACCACAAAGGCATAACGACACTTCTTTGTAGTTGTCACTCAAAAACCAGAAACATGAATCTCCCACGTTTTTCCTGTGGCAGCTCCGACTTTCGAGTCATCCTACTATAAAGCCGGTCCCTGTCTCAGGGAGTGTACCGCCGTATGTCAGACCATGTGACCATGTAGGAGGATGAAAACATGTCTGAGCTTTTCACTCGTAGTCTCCTAACTCTTTCTTGAACCATCAAAGGCTGTTTGGTGCAGCAGCAGACATAAAGGAGGTGAAACTGTTGAAAAACTTAACAAGTAGGCTGGTAGTTCAAAGTGTTGTGTGTGGGCTTGAACTGAAAGAAATGGCACTATTTTCTAAGTAGAATTGCAGTGGAATCTAAGTGTGTCATTGCTAATATGAATATGTGACTACCTGGTTTATGTCTCCTTCAAGATGTGAGGAAACATGTGGGGGGCTGTTTTTGGACACTGCACGTTACAAGTCCCACTAAGAAAATGAAAAGATGGTGATGTAAGGTTTCAGACCAGTGGTTCTCAGACATTTTACACCATGCACCACCTCTGAAGATGTCAGGCTCAAGCGCCAATTTTAACATTAAAATACATCAATAACGACCTTTCTTTTTCCATCAGGCGCACTGCAGACAAACTAAACTAAAGCATTGTAAAAGGGCTTTATTGTCAGAACTGGGATTTAATGCCAGCTGCATTCTATTTTTGAGACCTATTGTGCCACTTCATGAATAAAACCCTGTTGTCTACAATCTCTTACTTCTATCCTGCCTCCTGGTGGACACATTTTGAACTGCAATTGTTACAACATACAGTAACAAACTGAACGTATACATACAAAGGGTTCTTATCCCCCCTTTTTTTTATTATTAACCGTATGCTGTTTGGTCCTCTTTTAATAATCCCTGGTCAACTTCCACATACAACACAGTTTGTTTGAAGTAGTGCGAATTCTCTTTCGCCACAAAAGCAAACTCAACTTAAAACCTGGGGTCTCAGTTCACTTGCAAGTAAACCATGGTGCAGTTCCCTTGCTGTGTGAAACCATCTAATACACTGCAGAAAAAAAGTGACGTAGGACCCACCACAACTCTCAAGCTGCTCACAATAGAGATTGAAAAGAATCCCCATGACTTACCCAGTGCAAATGTGCCCTAAATGGAAGATCTCAAAGGGCAGTTTATCTCTAAATAGCAACTTTAGGTAAGGTGTGGTATGAATACTGTCTTATCCCATTGAGGCAGGTGACCTAAGGTTCACTGTCCGTGGACATCATTGGTCCGCAGTTTACTGTGTGCCATCAAGAACAGGCAGTGCACGCGCTCTCGAGATTGCAATGTGTCCCGGCAGCCAGGGCCCTCAACCGCTGTATATGGGTGTATGGAGGCGCAGGTACTTAATATTCAATAGTGGGTGTGCTGTTGGGTGTTTTGGAGCAAGCTCCATGTATAGTGTATGATGTATGGTATGTGGTGTAGAGATCACGGGTCATGAGAGAAAGGTGATGTTAGGGTTGAAAGGTAATAATGTGGGGGGGGGGGAGGGTTTTGAGGGAGAGGGAGAGTTAGTGGGAGAGGTTTTAATGGAATTAATGGGTCTTGGGACCCATTAATTGGGACCCATTGGGACCCTGGTGTGTTTAGACACGAGTTGTGATAGGTTGTGTTTCGGGGAAGGGGCTGGGAAAGGTGTAATTTAAGAGTAGGGTTGGGTTTTTCAGTTTAGGCGTGGGCTGGGATTTGTTGTGTTTAGGGAAAGGGGTTGTGAAAGACGAAGTAATACCACCGGAAACCGCGGTGTCAGTGTTGAGCACAGTGGAGCAGAAACAAACCAGGGAAGAAGAAGAAGATAAATGGGAAGAAGAAAACCATAGTAGAAGAATGAAGACGGCGAAAAAACTTTAGAAGTTGCACAAGCTTTTGAATAAGGCTCTACAAGTGTTCAGGGAGTGTTGGTGGTTAGACAACTTTATAGCAGTGCGTTTGTGCCGCCAACCGTCTGAAACTAACGTTGTATCGTGGAGTTTACAATAAACTCAGCAGTGCCCCGTAGCGGAGGTTAGCTGTGGCAACAGAAACGATGCATGAAAGTATGAAGCGTCCTTTTTGGAACGGACGTCCACATTTACATCCGTCAGGGAGCATAAACGAGCATAAAGAATCCCTTGTGCATCTTTCTGAGTGTTGTGTGAATGGGTTCCCGATAGTGGGGAGGTCTGTGCACTAATGTGTGGGGTTAGAAAGGATCGTAGGGAGGGGTTTTGGGTGTGTGTGTGTGTTTGTAGTGTAGTCAGTGGGCATTGGGGAACGAATCCCTTGTTTATCTTTCTGAGTGTTGTGTGTATGGGATCCCGACAGTGGGGAGGTCAGTGTATTAATGTGTGGGGTCATAGGAGCTTAAAGGTTTGGGGTTAGGGGTCCAAATTTTTAGATGAGGACTTTAGGTCTGATGGTTGTCAGTTGAAAGATCCATTTCCTCTCTTGTATCCATCTCTGGTAGGGGGTCCAGTCTGGGTGATGTTCCAAAATGCAGCTCCTCAGGTTCTCCAGGTTGTGTACCTGGAAGTGTTTGGCCAACAGTGTGTTGGTTTGGGAGGGATGTCTGATGTGGTATATGTGGGCCTGGAGGCGTGTGTATAGGGAGTTCTTGGATTCCCCCAAGTACTGTACGTGGCACCTGTAGCAACTCAGGTCGACTATGTTCTGTGTTGTGGGTGGGGGGTATCCATTTGAGTGGGAAAACCCGTTTCGATGAGTGGGACTGGATGGCTGGTTTGTTTATCTCTAAATAGCAACTTTAGGCTAGGGTTAGAGCAGTGGTTCCCAAACACCTTATTTATAAAGACTGAGTTTCCTGTCAGATTATAAAGACTGGTGGTGGGGGTCATGAAGACAAATCTATGTAATCTCTGGGGTCGTGGTTCTGAACATTACTGGAGCTTTCGTTAGCAATACTAACGTCTGTATCTATTATTTGATTCAGTTATCCACTAAAATTTATTTCAACAAAAATAAATTGCTTTTTGGGGCAACTATTGTTATGTGATTAATATGCAATCAATCTTGATTTATTGATTACAAGGCCTAATTATTTTTAAAGAGTCCCACCCATGGAAAACACACATCACTATTTCTCATCAAAATCTTACAAAAGAGTACTAAAGAAAAAAGCTTTATGTAAAAATATATTGTAAAGAGTAAGGTCTAAGTTGTCAGCCTGCATTCATGCAGCCTCATAAAGAACTTTAAATTTGTGGGACCACGTGGGTTCAGATTCAAAAACCAGCCTAGTTGAAAACCAGTAAATATGTAATTCTATCAACATGTGATTTACAACACAAATTCTATTCTCATAAAGTCCTCATACAATATCAGTTTCTGTAACTTGAATACTACTTCTTGCACATTTTTAGATGAGGGTGTTTGTGTGGGGGGTGAGGGGGTGTAAGTGGAGGAACCGACTCCTAATAAACCCTTTTACGTGTTAATGATCCTCCTCATTAAGCCAATCACTGATAAATTTGACTTCTTTTCAAAATGACAGAATACAGATGAGGTAAGGTGCATCACCACTGGACCAGAGGGAGAAATCTATAGGAGCAGATAAGAGCAGGCTGAGTTAATTAGCCCAGAGCAGCAGAGGAAAACTTAACTTCAAGCATTAAAGGAGGGGGTGTGTGTGTAACACTGCTTTTTATCAGTGTCTAAGAAAGTAGATGTTTCCGGAGTACAGCAGTTGCTCGGCACTCGTGTTTGTCTGTGGCAGTATTGAGGCTTTCTGCATAGAACCAGAGGACGCATGTGTGCACTTATCTATTCTAGAAATATAAACTAGGCACAAAGAGTGAAGAAATGACTTTTTGGTTAATTATTTTGCCTATGAATATGGCTGTTTGGAAGTAAAGATTTGACAAGGGTTACTGGGCACAGCCCACATGCTCACCCCCATGTGCTCATACCATAAGTGCATTTTCCTTAAACATGGTTCCATTTAAAGGGGAAATGATCAAACTTTCCAATGGTATAAGATTTATTGCCAAGGAAGGAGTACTGTTAAAACCAAGAAATCAACAATTTCCTTATTTTTTGTGCAAAGTTTATATCAGATAGGAAAGCATGGGGCTAGCTACGATATCAATGCTGCATATGCTGTCAGAAACAATTCATTATATGCTGCGTATCTCAGGTGTACTAATGCAGTTATTCCTCAGGGTTGTGTACTGATCTAGAACCATGTCTGTTTTCACGATACATGCTTCTTATGGGCATCGGAAAACATGCTACTCATTTCCTCTATTCCGTAGATGATACAGAGTATCATTTGTCAACCAAAGAAACTAATCAGTAACTTAACTTGTCTGTGGGACATCGAGGCCTGAATAAATTCAGCAAAAATGGAGGCTATTTTTAGTCCTGAGAAGATCGACTTATATCGCACCATTAGACGGCATCGCGTTGGCTGCCAGTCCAACTGTGAGGAACCTCGGTGTCTTTGACAAAGGCTCAGCGATTCTACTGCATATAAAGCATCTTTTTTTACTTAGATATGCTGCCAAGAACTAGAACATTCTGTCTTACAATGATGTTGAAAAACTCATTCATGCTTTTATTCCATAAAGGTTTAATTACTGCAATGTCTTTTTAGCTGGTGCTCCAAAAATTATGTTTCAGTTGATCTCTGTAACCATAGAGCTGACGGCAGTCAAGTTTGATCATATCTCTTCAGTTTTAGGCTCCACTCCCTGGCTCCCTGTAAAATGTAGAATTGAGTACAAAATCTGTCTTATTACCTGCAAAGCCCTTAGCAGTTTAGCCCCATCTCATATGATAAAATCATGTTTCCAATCTATTATGACATTTTTTCTTCCCAGGAGTGCTGGCTTTCATGAGATTCCCAGAAGTTTAAGGAGCAGAAAGGGAGGCAGCAGCCCCTCTATTCTTGAAACAGCTGCTGGTTTGCATGCAGGACATGAAAACTTTATCAGGTCTAAAAAACATTACTAGAGGTGGATCTGTTGGAGAACGCTTTCTGTTAAACTTTTTCTGCCCTCTGGCGCTTTGAAACATGTCATTCTTCTATCATTTTATTTACCTGAAATTCTTTCTATTTCCAATATTTGCATAATTCAATATTTTTTGCAAGTTACTTTAATTTTCTTTAATTATTGCTTATATCTAATCTTTTAGTGTTTTTACCACAGTGAAATGGATTGGTAGCACTGAAGCAACAATTAGCTGTGTCCTCCTTCTCTGTCCTAACTCCGTATGAGAAGCGGTCTGACAGAAGCAGAGATATAACTAATGCTGTGAGATATAACTAATGCTGTGACTGATGTTAAAAATTATATTTGCACCATCTGAGTATTTTGCTCTATTTACTGTAGTCTGAGTCTTTGAGGGGTAATGTAAAAAAAAAAGAATTGATGTGAACTAGTTAAAAAAATAGCATAGACTGGTGAACGTGTATCTTTTCCACTTTAGTTTTTGTAAAGTTCTACCGCCAACATTTAGAGATTTTATAAAGTTTGTTGTACAAAATTGTTTTTCTTCACTTTTATTAAAAAATGTCTCAGGACCTTAATTGTGACCAGTTTTTTTGCTTTGTGTTTTGAGTTGTAGTGTCTACCTCTACAAACATTTGCTTGCATGTTTACAGTGCTGTTCTTAACACTATACAATATAGTATTATTACTATAATATTTGTACATTAGAGAATTTAAAGTTTATGCTTCATAGTTTTGTCAATAAACAATATCCTTAGTTCAAATACGCAATCCTTATTTTTTCCCACGTGACAGAACAAATGAATTGCATCGTGATAAATACCGATATCGATCAATATAGGGAAATTGTGATAATAATTGTGATGATAATGTGATAATTTTTGCCATTTCGCCCAGCCCTACTTCCATGTGTTTCATTAAATGCTTTATAAATTAAGTTAAGCTACACCTGTGCATGCTGGTAGTATGTGCACAAAACCAAACCTAATAGATGGAATATATCCTTTATTAAAACACCTGTACTAAACTCCAAATGTCTTCACAATATTGATATTGTAATAATAAATATTCAATATATTGTGCAGCCTCATCTTAAATTAATTGCATTTTATGCATCATTATGGTAGACGACTTGTGATGCTATAATTTCACACTTGATAAAAATAATTTGAGGTATTTTTAATGCCAAACTAGTATTAACTGCAGCCTGATGATCTCTTTTTTTTTTATTCTGATAGTTTAAATATTTTATTATAAACAGGCGTTTAATAGGTATCATCAAACCTGTTTCATAATTCAAATAACAATGTCACGGAATAAATTCATACTTTGAGAGGAAGAAAAAAACATTGAGGCCAAATAATATGAGTGTGCGCTTTCTTGTAACATATGCTATTTGGTTGACACAAAAAATAAGCATCTAATTACTAAATCATTTATTATACCTGCAGTAGCTGAAAAGCTGGAGGCAATACATACTTCAACAAATAAAATAAACTTTACGTTTTTGCACAATTAAAAAGTTGATAATATAAACAGAGGAGGAAACACAAACAGAGATGTTTTGTGTCATCTAGTTGATATGCACCACAACCAAGCAAGCAGCACAGTAGCACATAGAGCACCTATTAGGCGATTATCAGATCAGGAACTTTCTATAAAGCCACTTTCACACTGAAATTAGCGCGTCGACGCGGGTTTTTCAAAGCTGAGTTGACCCGCGATCAATCGCCATTTGGCTCCTTTCACATCGCCAAAACAACGTGCGTCTGATCCTCTGCTGGCAGCTGCGTTGCTCACAGATGTGAGTCTGGTGATGCAATCACCCTGCGTTCACGTTAATGATGTTACCCAGAGCAACAGAAATCTAGGCAAGTAAACAATAATTGTTGCCATTTTTCTGACTTGTGTAGCCTATTTTTAAGTTAAAGTTTTGTATAAATAATGTAAACAATGTAGAGCGAGTCAGGCAGGAGTTAATGTGATTTCTTGTTTTGCACTTTAGTCCGTCCAAACAACTCAGCGGGTGGCGGACGATTTTCTCACAGAATGTAGGCTCCTGAATGCGTGCTCGAAGCAGAGATGTCTGTTACCTTTGCATGAGAAGCAACTGGCAAGATGTCATGTTGTGGACATGTACCGCCCAAAGTCATCCGTAAATTAGTGGGTCAACCCGGGTCTAACGTTCCCATCGCATGCCGATCGGAGCCGAGCCGTTTAAAGCCGATTTTAACCCGGGTCGCTTGCCGAGTCGATGGACGCGGGTTGACGCGGGTTGACGCGGGTTGCTGACCTTTCACATCGGCACCAAAAGCTGATTGTACCCGGGTTTAAACGGGTTTTTTGACCAGTGTGAAAGGGGTATTAGTGAGTTACTACTCCTGCGCCTCTTGCCTTCAAAGACTACAGTAGCCGTAAGGGGATACAAGGGATTCCACAACGTCCTCATCACCTTCCTTGACAAGTGACGAGGTTTGTTTATATGCAGTTATATAGGTGCACATAAGTGGTCCTCCAGAACTACTACCCTGCAACTTTTAGATGTATTCCTTCTCCAACACAGCTGAATCATATAAATGTTGCGTTAGCAGCCTGCAGAGCTGAATGGCTGCACATGAGCTAATTCAGCTGCTTAGCATGCCGTTTATATAGAAAGCAACGCTTAATCACCCGACCTAAACCAGAGTAAAGTAGTCACTGACCAACTCTGTTTCTAACATGGCACAAAGATAAATGCTAATGTTACATTGAATTAGCTCACCTATCTAGTAGAAAGGCTGCAACCTCTGCGTCCGTTTTTAGCCACACATCTCCCTCATAACTGTCTCCATCTCAAAAATGCCGTACCCATGTCGAGTCTTGTTTTCTCCCGATTATGATTTCCTTTCTTTTTCGTGGTATTTTGACCTCCCTCTCAGGCGGCAAAGAATAAAAACGGTTCTCCGTGTCAATAGAAAAAGGAATAGATTGTGTTCCCCATGGCCGTGTTTGCTTCATTCTTCTCCTCCCCAGGTGCTAGCAGCTGTGACAGCAACAACACCGGTGGGCAGGGTGTGTCCCTAAAACGTGCATGTGCTATCAAGTTTGTCCCCTTTTGGCTTTATAGGAAGATGGCAATACAAAATGGCAGCCTTGTATTAGGCACGCCGCCACATTTATAAATAACTAATTCTAAGCAATGAGAATGTTTTTATTTTGATGAGATTGTGAACAGACTTTCGCAAGATACTTATTTATGAAAGCAATTAATTTATTAATAAAAAACCAAGTTAGTTACACATTGTAACTTTGAGGATGTGGTTTTGTTCAAAAATCAGTTTTGCTCTGTTATAATTAGATGAAGTGAAGATGAGGTGCTGAGACAACAATCACTAAAAATTGTCAGTGAAATAGATTTTATTAACAATATTATGCAAAATGTTCTCACAGTAGTTCCATTTAGAAAATAACACAAAAGAAAAACAGCTGAACTTTTTCTAATATGTTGCCATAATTATACGTTCAATTTTGAAGGTCAGCATTCATCTTGGATGTCTTTTTTGTATTATTTCATAATAAATGTGCATCTCCAAGAAAGAAGCTGGCCCCAGCCTGCCCCCCGTGAACATGGTGCCAGAGCATCATGATCCTCATCAGACCAAGACCACACCTAGCACACAACTTGTTACTGATAGTTACAGAAATGGTTGCTTTGATGCTGCTGGGAGATGATGAATGTTGGATGTTTCAGTCTAATCATGTGATTGTAGTTCCTTAATGTCAAACTACTTACACAGATTGACCACCATCAATAACTAGTCAACATAAATAACTGGTAGATGTGATCTTGGTCGGATGTCTGAGTGTGAGGAGGATGATGAAGAGGGCACAAGCTGTGATGGAACCAGATCATCAGGCCTTCACACAGAGTTCAGACACTCCTTTAATATTTTTTTATGGTTAGTGATCTTGTTAGACAGCATGTTGTACATGTAAAACATGAACACTAACACACATGTTTGTGTGTGTGTGTGTGGCAGTGTGTATGTGATGTTATTTTCTTCTGATTTTTCTTTATTTTATCTTCAGAAATCAACACCAGATGTAAAGGAGCTGTTAATCCCATTGAGTGGACAATCTGGATGTGAAGTCATGTTCAAGCCAGTTCTGGTGTGAACCTGCTGGATCCGCGTCATCAGGGAGCTGAAGACACAGACCAGGATCAGAACCACTGCAATTCTCCAGCCAACAGCTCAACAACTCATGAATGATGACCCACATTTATCTCCACCATCTCCTTCAGCTGTAATGAACAGAATGACTTTATTAAGACAGTGTTGCTGCATCTGTTGGTAAATGACACAGTTATGTTTCATCATTTTAAAATAAAACCTCAAAGTATTCAGCTGTCTGTTCTGCTAAAAGTGGGCTGATTTTACAAAAGATGAAACTTTAAACTAAAACAGGGTTTTATAGTCATTTAACTGTATTTGTACTCAAATGATAACACAAGCATAGAGGAAAAGTGACTGTTCTCTTCCTCTGATAAGTTGAGGCCCATAATCTGCTCTGCCGATGGTTAATACTGTACATTCTGAAAGAAATTCCCATTTAAATACAATGGATTCAGATCAAGTCATCAGTCTGGGATCAGGTCTTTTCCGGCCTCAGATCAGGCTGACTGCTATGATTTAGAAGCTTCTTGTCTTTCTGGAACATTTAAAAAATTGGAAATGGTAAGGGGCAGATTCATAATCTGTCCCACCTGTGTTAACTGGGAGACTTTCTTAAAGATTAGGAGATACTTTGCACCATATTAATGCACTTGTAAAGTTCGTACATCTAAACAGATAATGTGCTTTGTATGTACATTATGGTCACATTAAAAATACATTTTACATTTTATATTTTATCACTGACGATCCACATTACTGTGTTAAATTGATTGGCATATTTGTATTTAGAGGGTTTCACACATGAACATGTACAAATATTTTGGAGTTAGACACCTGATGTAGACACGACTGAAGCTGAAAGAGTTAAAGCCTGGACAAATAAATTTTAAATTCTGGCCAAACGCTTGTTTTTTAGGCTGACAAAAAAAAGAGGCCTGTTCAATGTCAAATATGTTCACATCAAGCTTGTGTCACGATTCAGTACCATGTCTTTACTAGCAGATAAGTGAACCTACATGTTGGCTACCTCGCTGCACAACATTGAGCCAAGGAACTAAGAAGTAGTTCACTGGTCCTGTGGGAGTCTTCATGTTCCAACTTCTTTGGAACCAGGTTGGTGCTTGTGGTCCGGCTGGCACTGAAATTTGTTTACTTCCGCTGTTTAACTGTTAAAGCCTAAGCTGTCAATCATCTCTGCTACAGCACACATGGGTGGAGTTATGGCCGGAGCCATCAGCTGCCTGACGTCTTGAACAGCTCGCCCAATTTGCCAAGTAATGTTTCCACTCAGTGGTACGGTACAGGTCGGTGCGGTCGGTGTCCATTACACAGTAGAAGCATCCCATAAACCCATACCAAACCATTCCATTTTTTGGGTCCCATTCAGTTGTGGGGCACAATACAGTGCATTGACTGGCCTGCAGAAACAAAAACAAAACAACTCCCAAAGCAGCGCGACACAAACACCAGTCAGTCCACGTCGGAAAGTAAACAGTAAAAATGGCTCCAAACAGCAGCGGGCTCTGATTGGCTCTGGAGCTTCTACGTTTCCTTTCACAGTTGAGCGGTGAAGAATTAAAACGTATATAGAGACGCGATAGTGTCACGTCAGTATGACGCCATGCTAGGCATTTAGTGGAAACCCTTTATGTAGTGTGGCGGTCTGGCAGGACCGTACTGAGTCATAGCGACCCGTGCCATATTCCTCTGTGGAAACGGGGCACTCGTCCCAGAAGAGGGAAAATAAGGGATGTTGAAACCTCAAAGAATTGTTTCAGATAAGAAAAGTGCATAATATGTTTCCTTTAAAAGAAGGACAAATATGATTAATAATCAAAGTTATGTAGTTATATAACAGATTGATGTTTTAAACTCTCAGCTCTCACATTTTCTTTCTTTAAATAGAAACATCAATATTAGCCTGAATGGTACTGGGTCCAGACATAGAAAAATTGGCTGTGTGTTTTAGGAAGTGTATTCATCACATCTAATAAACCTCAAGGTTACATTCGGGCTGTTTGGGTGAGTAATGTGCACATAACAGTATAACTCTGCAGGGTGCATGTAGCTGCTTCAAACAACTGAGTGGTTCTAAATATACAGCAGGGGTCCTGAAATTCAAATTACCTGCGAGGCAAGGGCTCGGTAATTCTCTAGACAGGAGCTTCTTGAACTTGCTGAGAAAAAAACAAAATATATATACTTTCATCTCCGTTCTCTGGAACCTGCTACACATACACGCCACAAGATTGCAAACCTATTTGTATTTCAGAAACCTAAAGAGAAACACACTTTACAACAGCGTCCTCCTTTTTTAGTATCGTTTATGTCATGAATTGGGCTCTAAATAGCCTCTGCCAACTAGGAGCAACCTGCACTGAGTCTGGCTAGATGTTAGAAAAACACAGCTGAGGAAATTTGTAAAAGATTTCTGAGGTAACATGGAATCACTGAAGAAACTGTTCTTTATTTGGCAGAAAGTGCATATTGTTGGGAGGAGACTATGCAAACAGATCAGTGCCGCGTTTCCCAATAACGACAAATCTTTTGAGTAGCGAAGGAACTTAAGCGGACCTAACATGATATATGTGCAACTCATGTGCAACTTGTACCTCCTTCAGAAAAAGAGCGTATTTATTGGAAGCAGAAGCACAAGCATTCTATGAATGTACAAGTTATGTGCCACACAAAGGGAACCATGTAGTCTGGCTCCGTACATGTTTCTTTCATTCTGAGGAACAGTGTCATTTCCTCACAGCTGAGAGATGGTGAATACGGAGATGGCTGCTTTTGGGTGAGTGAGTAGCTTATAATGATTTTCCCGTGTACATTGCTCATTTGGACTCAAGAAAAAAATCTAAATGTTACCAGAATTGCTGCAATATGGGAGAATATCTGCGAAAATGTAAATGCAGATTGAAAAAACAGCGGATGAAGACGAGCAGGCAAGACAGAGAATCAAAGAAAAAATGCTTGTAATGAAAGATCTGCATATAAGGCCGGCGGGGCCGTCAGAAGAGATTCATCTGACCAATATTTTGGATTTTGGATTTCAGGTACAGCTCACTTTCTGCAAGGAGCAGATAACTGGTGCTTCGGGTCACTGCTGCACACACGGTAGCTGGTCAGTGTGTCTAATTAATAAAAGAGTGAATGAAGGCAGTGAGGTGATAGTGAGGGATGTCCATGTGCAGAGTGGGTGCGCACTGTGCGTAATCCTCGTACAAATGGTCTTATGCTCCATCCTATAATATCTTTCCTCTGTTGTGGAGCAACAAACGACAGTCTGGGCGACCTATGAGCTACACCGCGCGTGCGGTCCGAAATCTGCTTTTTATGGTTGCCGACGGTGCGTCCCACCATGTTTCATATGCGTATGCGAGCCGCATTATAACGGCGCATATAATAATAATAATAATAATAATAATAATAAACTTTATTTATATAGCACTTTTCATACATAAAATGTAACACAAAGTGCTTATCCCCTGCAGCCATTCCTCATGACACCTGTGCACAACCGAGCAACTGCAGGGGAACGCTGTTGTGAAGCATAGGAAACATGCCATCATGGGATGGTGCATGAGACCTTTTTTGTGAATTTGTTTTATTTTCACGAGAGTTACGCACAGCGCGCACCCACTGCTCCTGCACTCTGGAGCCGCTGGCATGGACATCCCTCACTATACATCTGATCGCCTTTACGTAGTTATTTTGCGTTAATGCCTGTTATGGGCCCAAATTGCACTGACCAGCTGCCGTGTGTGCGCAGCAATGGCCCGAGTATCTGGCCTCAGCGATGTGCCACACATGACACTGCAGCACCCCGTGGGTAATGGCTGCAGACCCGACACAACAGTGATCTGCTCCTTGCAAATAGTGAACTGGACCTGATCCAAAATATTGTTCAGATTAATCTCTTCTTGCGACCCGAAGGTTTTTTATTATGAGCATTTTTTTTCTTTAGTTCTTGCCTCCTCCTCTAATTCATTATCTAGAATGATCTGATTCATTAGATCTGATGTAAATGTAGAAGGACCTCATAATTTAGGCTCCATATTCAAAAATTACATGGTTGGTCGATAATACAAAGCAATTGTTTTAATTGGTTTCACTTAATTAAAGTAATGAATTAAACGTGCATAACTGTGCCCACTCCGGCACAAATCCGACATAAATTTTTTGCATACTTCAAATGGTACAGTAATCTGACCCTAGATGTATCCAAACTTCTCCACCGGTCTTTGAGGAGGTCGAGCCGCTCCACATCAGAGCGCGCTGCGTAACAGCTGCAGGTGCAGCGGGGTTGCTGTGTGTCGGTCCAGTTCAGCACATAAGAGCGCTGCTCTCAGGAATATAATCTGACATATCAGCCAGTCATTGTGGCCCAGTAAATTATTTTGGTTATTGGTCACTACTCCAGAAGCGCCTGCAGTGTCTCCATCTGGAGCATTACGCATGGGAGTGGTGACGTTGTGTTTGCAGCAGTCATACTGCCAAACTGATCTTGTTTGTCAGTGGAACAGGCTACCACAGGTATGATGATGCCACAGCTGAGGGCCCTGTCACTGTGACTATGCGTTCTGGCTACTTGCTCACAAACACATCTCTTTGGCTGAACGATCAGCGCGTGTAACTCTAAGATTTGAATCCTGCCTGCGTCACTTTGTGACTATTGGTCTGGCAGACTGTCAATGGAATCACAGTCCTCAGAATCAAATCAACAAATCATCAGTTATTTTAGGGGTAACCTCTAATTATTATTCTTTCTTCTATATTCTATATGTTCTACATAGCTTTTAAACTTTTATTATTTATTATTTGGTCCCTGCATTTTTTTTAATGTACAGCAGCTCCGGCTCGAAAGGTTGTTGTTAGTGTGCTTTATAAATAACTTGAACTTGAACTTAAACTGATAATGCAGCACTTCTGGTGGCTTTAAGATTTTTTTTCATGAGCTCAGCAATGTTTTTATTTGTCTCCTCTACTAATATTTAGACCTGAATTGGATTTAAATCCATTTTGCGTTTGCGGTTTCCTTGCTGTCAGGATACTTGCATGACAGAGCAAACAGCGAAGCAAAATCCTCATTTAAATACTGCTCTGCAAAAGATAACAGGCGCTATCTTAATAGATCAGGCGCTAACCATGGAAACAACTGGAGCAAAACTGCGCAGAAAAAATTGAATACCAGCAGTTTTGCCCTCTTAATAAACCAGCCCCTTACTGTGCACCTGAATGGTTGTCTGTCTCTCTACATATGTTGTCCCTGCCCTGGACTGGTGACTTTTCGCCTGATAATTGCTGGGATAGGCTCCATCCCACCCGGGACCCTGAATCGGATTAAGCGGTACAGAAAAAGAATAGATGGACATTAGTCAGTAAGTCCTGGTTGTTTGGCCTCATGGCCACCCTCTCAGCCCTGCTTTGCCCTGGCTGCCCAACCCTCTGATCACTCTGTCCAATAGACCATGGTAGCTTTGCTTTGTATGCTTTCTTGCTTGCTTTTGTTTGGGACATATTGGAGCTGTCCCTTGAGGAATGTACCATGCCGAGGTTACTGTAGTTGCCAGTAATTTGGTTCCTGGATTCAGGCCCGGACTGGCCATAGGGAGAACCGGGAGTATTCCCGGAGCGCCGGTCAAGGATTGGCCTGCTGGCCTGCGTCTCTCTTTTTTATTTCTTTTCTTTCTCTTCCCGCACAGGAGACAGGAGGCCAGGTCAATCAGAGGCCACTCAGGCCAGTAGAATGTAAGGAGAACAAGACGATTTGTTTATTACAATTAACACCCGCCCTAATAGTCCGTAGCAACCACACCGACCGCGCGTGTCGAGGGGTGAGACGTGTGTCTGGTGCTACGGTGTGGGTGTGTAGCTACTGCTAGCAAACGACGGGATGGACTCCTCCCAACGAGGAAAAAGGAAAGGCGGTGCCGAGAGGG